>CM025643.2:4953887-4968851 GCA_014621495.2 Entosphenus tridentatus | reverse complement strand
CCTTGATACAGCAATTGTGCTGTGACGGTTCCACCTGAAGACGGAAGCTTGTGTTGCCGCCGAAACGTCGTGATTTATTATTTTATTGCTATTATTACTTCTATTAATTTTATTTTCATTTTTTACCTACGTGACTTTACCGAAAAAGCCTAAGAGTATGAATCCATAATATAGTTTTTTTTGGGTTAGAGCGCGTAAATGTAAATGTGTCGTTAAACCCGCCACCACCTGACACAGCCAATTAGTGAGGTTTCTCACGTAAACTAAACGTGCCAATTCATTACGAGTACAGCACACCGGTGTGATGGAGAGCAAATCCGCAACATTTACAATCTGAGTACGACATTTAGCCAGTAATTATAACTAGCATCATCAGGCGGACAGCCAAATTTGTGTATAACAGCAGGATAAAATACATCGCTAACTCCCGTGTTTCTGAGACAGCCATCGTCTTTTCGAGGCACAGATGGCAGTATTTGACTAATGAAATCAAAACACTCTACACTGCAGGAATTCATATTCTTTGGGTCTTTCGTTAAAGTCACGTAGATAGGTTCAAAGAAAATAACAAAATGACAAAAAATTCGATCGCAACACAAGCGGTCATCATCAGGAAAAGGGATGATGACGACTGCTTGTGTTGCGATCGAAACGTTTTTTGTTATTTTCTTTGAACCTATCTACGTGACTTTACCGAATGACCCAAGGAACACTGGTCAATGAGTTTATTATGTTTAACCAGGGGAAGAACTCAAGAGACTAAGGATTGGAGTTTCTTTTGCAAGAGTGACCTGGGTCACCAAAAGGAAAACAAATCTAAACATAATCAAACAGCAGTAAAGTAAATAGAAATCAGACCAAAAACTAAACACATTTATTTTTTTTTGCCAGGTAAGGCTTACTGAGCTGTATAGCTCTTTTTCAGAAGCGACCTGGCCACAAATTATAGCTCAACGAAGTGGCTTATCATTACGTTTAATTTTATAGCAGCAGCCAAATACTCTAAACGCACGTTGTTTCTAAATGTGGAGGGGGGGGGGAAACGGAAAGACCCAGAGAAAAATCCACACGATTTTTACGGTTAATACATCCACAGTAATAACCAGGGCGTCCTGCGGGATTCTAACCGCTGCACTAAGCAGCGAACTTGCTACCGCCAGGCCGTGTTGCATTCTTCCCTTTCCTTTCCATCCCATCGCCTCCTCGTGTTCCCACGTTTATTCCACACACACAGGCCAGCCGGGGGCCACTGGACAGAGTCGTCCGCCGCCCTTGCAACGCTGCCGCAGGCCCGGCCTCTCTGGACATGTCCATCTGCGACGTTCAAGGCACCTTCAGCGGCAGGGAGATGGCGCGAAGCCGAACGGACGCCCGACCTCGCCGCGCCACCATACGGCCTCTCACCGAGCCCCCTGTCGCCGGTCGTCAAGCTCGAGTTCGTGCCGGAGCCTGCCGACGTCAAGCTCGAACTCGTGCCGGATAGCGGCGCCGTCGGTGGCGGCATCGGCGTCGGCAGCGCGGAGCTGATGGCGAACGAAGGCACCCAGATTTCGGGGTCGGCGTCTGACGTCAAACCGGGAGCGGTCGGCCGTGAGCCCATGCGGAGGAGCAGCAGGACGGTCGCGGCGACAGCAGTGGCAAAAGCGGCGGGGGCAAAATCTACATCGTTATCGCAACAGCAGCGGCAACAGCAGCACCAGCAACAACACTACCAGCAGCAGAAACACCAGCAGCAACAGCCGCAGCAGCAGCAGGCTGGCGCAACCGTGAAGCGGTGCTTCCCGTGGTCGGACGACGAGTTCCGCGCGTGGCAGGGCCGCGCCAAGTGGCTGTTCCGCAGCCAGGAGGGTATCGGCTGCGCCATCTGCAGGGACGCGAGCATGGTGGTCTACAAGCGGCAGGGGGTCTTCCTCGCCAAGGAGTGGCGCGCCGGCATGGTGTGGGCCAAGGGCAAGAAGAAGCTGCGCAAGAAAGTGTACGAGCACCGCGACACCAAGGCGCACCGCCAGGCGAGCTATATCAGCGCCGTCCCTCACGCACCGGCACCGCCACCGCCTAGGCACGTGGTGGACTCCAAAAGCAGGCTGTTCTTGGAGACGGAGCGCGCCTTCCGCACGGCGTACCTCGTGGCCAAGGAGGACCTGCGCGCCTGCCGGCACGATTCCCTCCGCTCCTGCGGCGCACGGCTCGGGCGGGCGGGCGGCACGCACGACTGCCTGCGCATCATCGCGCACGTTCGCGCGGAGATGGAGGCCAAGCTGACGGCGCACCTGGTGGGCGGCGCCGACTGCTTCTCGGTGCTCGTCGACGGCTGCTCGTTCGCGCGCCGCCGCTTCGCCGCTGTGCTGGTGCGGGTGCGCGTCGGCGCCGCGGCGTCCGTGCGCCTCGAGGACAAGCTGCTGGCCGGCGCCAGCGAGAGCCCGTCGGCCGACATCCCTGCCCTGCGCGGCATCGGCGCGCACTTCCAGAAGGCGTTCCCGCGCCTCCTGCCGTGGCGCACAGGCCGGAGCGGGACACGTCGCGCCGCCTGCTGGCGAGCGGCACCGCCGACCGGCTCGGCTCGCCGGTGACGGCGTCCGCCGAGCTGTGCGCGCCCTCGCCGAGGAATGCCGGCGAGCTGGCGGCGGCGGCGGCGCCGGACTTCGGCGCGGAAGTGGCGCGCGTCGCCGCCGTGACGCCGGCCGACGGGCGCCACGCGGCGTCGACGTTCGCGTGCGCCCGCGCCGCGTGGCGCGGCTACACGGCGCCGCACGCGCACTTCGCCCACGCCTCCGCCGACCCGACGCACACGCCCGACGAGCGGGAGGCGTACCGGCGTCTGCGCGTCGCCTCGAGAGCGCCGCGTTCGTGCGGCACCTGACGGCCGCGAAGGACGCGCTGCGCGAGCTGCGCGCTGGCCGTGACGCTGCAGGACGCCACCGCGTGCGACGCACTCTGGGCCGTGCGTTGCGCCATCGCCACCGTCGCGTCCCTGCGGGATGGTGGCGGCAAGTCTTTGAACAGGGCCGAGCCACGGCTGGCCGACGGCCTCAAGGGTGAGGTGGTGGACGAGGACGAAGACGACGGCGGCGGCGGCGGGCTGGACACGGCGCGGTTCTACCAGACGCTCACCAACGGCCTGACGGCGCGCTTCCCCGTCGACGCGTTCCAGCTTGTCTCCGTGCTCGACCCCAAGCTGTGGAAGCGGCGGCAGGGGGAGGACAACGCGGGGGATGGGAAGCGGCCGCCCTCCTTCGAGGAGGACGAGGTGGCGCGCCTCGCCCGGCAGCTGCGCCTGCCGCCGCTCGACTGCGCCTCGCAGTTCCGGGGCCGGCGGCGCGGCGCGTCCATGCCGGAGGGCGGCGCACTGAGCAAGCCGACGTGGCCGCGTCGCGCCAGCGCGCGGACTCTATCCTCGACCGTCACCAGCAGCAGCAGCAGCAGCGCTGGAACCGCAAGCAGACGAGGACGAGGATGACCTGGATGTGGACGGCGACGAGCACCTGGCCAACCTGCTCTGGATCAAGTGCAATGGCCCCCCGCTGGAGTGGCTCGACGCCAGGCCGCTGGTGCGCTCGTGGCTGCTGAAGCAGCAGAACGCAGAAGCGCGCTGGGACCGGCCAGTGGAGAGCGGCGGCACCTGGCTGGAGCCGTGCCAGCTCTGGACGCTGCTGTCCTAGCGGGAGGAAGCGGGCGACAGCGAGAGAGACAGAGAGAGAGAGAGACAGAGAGAAACAGAGAGAGAGAGACTTTTGACTTTGAAAAGCGTTTTTATTGCTGTGGCAACAATTGTGCCACAGCCACTTTTGCATTCCCAGGTTTTCATGGTCGACGACCGTGACATTTGTTCCCACATAGTCAGGCCAGAGCCCACCAAGGACGCAAAGAAAACAATGGAGAGAAAAAAAAAGGAAACTTGGCCCGCGCGCCACTTTCGTCGCTTGCGCGCCGCGTCACCACTCCGCCACCACCGCCACTCGCGCGCTGCGCCGCTTCTCGCGTGCGCTCGCGCGTGCGCTGTCTCGCGCGCCTCGGCACTCCGCGTGCCGTGCCGTCGCACGCATCACGCCGCGTCGCACGCGTCGCACCGTCGGTGTCGCGCATCAACGCGTGCGGGTCACCCTTTCGGGCCGCCGGGGCGCTGCTCACGCTGCGCCTTTATTTTGCTTCCCGCGCCGTGTCGCCGGGCGGGCTTCACCGCCGCGTGCTCACCGCCTCTCGCGGTACAGGTCACCGGCGCGCGCCGCGTCGCACCGCGTTGCCGGGCGCGCCGAGCTGTCGTGGGTGCGTGCGTGCGCTGCCTCCTTCTTCGGGGCGTCGGGGTCGTTGCCCGCATCGTGCTTCTGGACCACCGTACGCGCCGCACTGCACCGTTTTCGCCGCCTCCCGGCGGCGCTGGTTGCGGCACGCGTTTAGCAGCGTGCCGCGTTGCCGGCAGCACGCGCCGCCGCGCGCGCGCGTCGCCGCCGACCATCCGCGCGGGCGGAACCGCCACGCGCCTCTGGTTTCTGCGCCGTGTCCGCGGTCCGTCACAGCCAAGGAGGGGGTCAGATTGTGAGGGTCAGGGTGCCGTGTTCGCTGAAGCAGAGGGCTTGGCTGGCCCCCCACTTTTCCTGGAACGCGCCATACTCGCCCCCCACCTGGGCATAGTACTCGTGCTCTAGCTTGAGCCTCGCCGCCAGCAGACCTCTCGTCATGGCCACTGCCGAGCAGCCCTCATCTGCGGTTGTTTCACCTTGTAGTTTCTTTTTGCGTGTTTTGTAAATGGCCATTTTAGCCTGCGCCAGAACAAAGTTGGCCAAGCTGTGGCGCTTGTCCACCCTGCGTAGTGTTCCACATACCAGGCTGCTCCTGAAGAAGGGCACTTCTAGCTTGTTAAAGATGGCTCCCAACATCTTGAAGAGTGGTGGCACTCTATGTATTGGTGTGCGAGATCCTCCCTTTGGCCACAAAAGGCGCACGAATCGGACGCTCCTGGGTTGATCTTCTTTACCCACACCGCGAAAGGCAGTGCCCAATGGACCAGCCTCCATTGGAGGTCTCCGCTCCGTTTCCCTACTGGGGCCTTGTATAATTCTCCCCACTGAGGGGTGACGTCTATCAGTGGGAAACAAAAAGTCCCTCCACTTCGTACACGGCAGGTTTTTGAGGGCTTGACGGTGCAGAGTCTTTACGCAGCAGCTATATATCGCTGCCTAGAAGGCGCCTTTGAGGGCTACGTTCCCGCAGTCTTCAAGCTTAAGCAGCATGCCTGCGTCACATCGCCTGGAGACCTGGACGCAGGCAACGTGCAGCTCTGGGAAAGCGGGAAGGGGAGGTTGAGCGATGCCGGTATCGTCTAGTGCAGCGGTCGGGAACCTATGGCTCGCGAGCCATATATGGCTCTTCTGGTGACGGCATATGGCTCCCAGACAATTTTGAGTTGAAAAAAAAATAAGTTTCGAACTGATTTTAAAATACTTGTGATATTGCTTAATAATACTGTGTCATTTTAAAGTAAACAGAAATTAGTTTTGAAGATAAATTTCACGGGTCACGGGGCCTCAACGCCTGCATGGAGCTCAACCTCACCACGTACGAACCAGACTACAAGGCCATCAGCAAAACCATGCAGCACCAGAAGTTGCATTAAAAGTAAGACATATTTAATTTATTATACGTTAAAAATACTATATGGCTCTCAATGCAATATATTTAGAAATATTTGGCTTTTATGGCTCTCCCAGTCAAAAAGGTTCCCGACCCCTGGTCTAGTGTGTGTATTTGCAGTTGCAGGGTCTGCGCTGTTATGAGTGTTCCGCACAATATTTTCTCCCCGGCCAGCATTGTGCGGAGGCCCGCGGCGCGGCTTATGTCAGCCGCGTTCCTCCACTTTCGGTGGCCGTCGTGGCTTTCCACCAAATCGCCGACTGTTCTTATGCCGGCTGTGGCGAATCGAAGAGCCATCATCTTTTCTTGTTTCAGCTCCCCGAAGAGGTTATTAAAAAACAGGGGCTCCGTCAGAAAAGCGTTCATACCGCAATATGGGCTTGCCCTGACCCACCCTAGGCTTTGCCACGCCTCTCCCAGGCTTCGGTAGTATGATGGCAGTCTACTGCAGTCAACCAGGGCAAGGTCCATAAGGAACAGTTCTTTCCCATATCCCATTTGTCCCCCGGCGTGCCTTAGCAGAGCGAGGGGCAGCGATTTCCACTGTGTTTCCTCCGGATCATACAGTATGGTCTTCACAGCCTGAAGTCAAAAACACATAATTCTATTAGGCCCTGTCCGCCTTCGTTCAGTGGCAGGTGAAGAACGCCGGGTTTAAGCCAATGTTTGCCTGCCCAGATGAAGGAGGCGAGTGACTTATTTGCTTTTGATATTAGCCATCCTGGAGGGGAGAGGGCCTTCGTTCTCTGCCACAGGACAGAGGCGGCTAAGTTGTTTGCAATGAGCGTTCTGCCTCTGAAGGACATTTGCGCGAGGAGATGTGCCCACGCTTTCAATTTGGCTTCGAGCTTGTCAATTCATTCTGTCCAGTTTTTTTCGACTGTCTGGGGTTTGCCCAGATATACTCCAAGGTACGAAATCCCGTCGTCCCGCCACTGAACTCCGCCCGGGAGGGTTACGGGTTGCGTGGTGGTTTGTGGCCCAACTCGCAGCACCATACACTTTCGCCAGTTGACCTTTGCACCAGTGGCATTCTCGTAGGCTGTCACTGCACGGCGCAGCGCGACGACATCTTCACGATTATTGATTACTACGCAAATGTCGTCGGCATACGCAGAGAGTTTCACGCTTGCCTTGTCGGGGCCCGGAAACACGAGTCCGGTCAGAGTATTCTTCAACTTTCTGAGGAGCGGTTCTAAGGACAGTGCATATAGGAGCCCTGAGAGGGGGCATCCCTGTCTCACTCCTCTCGACACCGAGAAGGGGCGACCCAGGCGCTGGTTTATCTTAACGGTGCTATGTATGTCGGTGTACAGGAGTTTGATTTGCGTTATGAAAATCGGTCCAAACCCAAAGGAGAGTAAGAGCTTCTCCAGGTATGTGTGGTCTACCCTATCGAAGGCCTTCTCTTGATCCATGAGTAAGAGTCCCGAGTTTATGTTCTGTATTTCTGCTAAAGATATGATGTCCCGGACTGTGCTTATATTGTTATAAATGCAGCGGCCGGGGATACAGTAGGTTTGCTCTTGTTGTATAACGTGACCCGCTACAGTCTTCAAGCGGTTCGCTATTGCCTTGGCAAATATTTTATAGTCCGTACAAAGAAGGGACACTGGCCGCCAATTTTCTATTCTCCGGATATCTCCCTTCTTGGGCAGCAGCGTTATTACTGCCCTCCTGCAGCTGAACGGCAGTTCTCCCTTCTGTAGACTCCCTGTCAGTACCTTTAGCAGACAGGGGCCGAGTACGTCCCAAAATGTTGCGTAAAATTCTACTGGGAGCCCATCAATCCCTGGGGATTTTCCTCTGGGTAGCCCTGCCATCGCAACACGCAGCTCTGCCAGGGTGATGGGACCTTCTAGTTCTTCTCTTTCCTTCTCCTCCAGGGTGGGGCTTCCGTCTAAGAGTTTTTCGGCCGCTTCTTCTTGTGTGTTTCCGCCTTGGAGCAGTCGTGAGTAGAAGCGTGTGGCGATCCCTCTGATCTTCTCTTCGGCAGTCGTTATTGTGCCCTCCTCAGTCATCAGGCTTGAAATGTTATTCTTGTTGTTTGAGGGAGGGTTGCCGCTTTTGTTGTTGTTACTGAATTGAAAAAAATATTTGGAGGGCGAATCTGTCTGTGCAAGGTGTTGCATCCTTTTCTTGACGAAAGAGCTGTGGTGCTTGTTGGTCGGTGATGGCTCTAAACAGCTGCCGTCTTTCAAGCAGCGGTGACGACCCGCTCTCGTTTTCTTGTATTCCTCTGCCTGACCCTATTTCTGCCTCGAGCTGTAGTAGTTCATTCTCCAGGCGCTGCAGCGCATCGCGTTTGACAGCGGCGCGTTGGCCCGCGAGTTGCATGGAGAGAGCTCTAACTTGTGCTTTAATGGTTTCCCACCATTGTGGGCTGAGGCCGGAGGTATCTTCAGTTTTTTCCCAGTGCTGCCAACAGGTCATAAAGGCTGTTTTGAAATCCTTTTCCTCAAGTTGCGCTACGTCAAGCCACCAGTAGGGGTAGCGGCGCAGCTGTTTGGGCACCCGCAGCAGCGCCGTGATCAAGTGGTGGTCGGAGAAGCCCGTCGGTTTTATCCCGCAGTCCCCAAGCAGGTTTACGTTTTCATCATTGATGTATATACGATCAAGCCTGGCGAGGCTTATCCTGCCTTGGGGGGTTCCGCGGCACCATGTGTATTGGCGCTGGGTTGGATGTTGCAGCCTCCATGCGTCTGTGAAACTAAGGTGCTGTAACATGCTTGCGAGCGGCTCAGGGCTGTTGTGGTCGAGTGCTGGGTCAAGGGTGCAATTCCAGTCCCCGCCTACGACCGCAACGACCCCGTCGGCTTTGCTTGCTTCCAGAGTGCTACGTAGTGTGTTGGTGAAGAAAACCTCCCTCTCCTTGCTTTTGCTCAGCGCGTATATGTTCAGGCACCTGAACTTCGTGTCATTGTACACAAAGTCTGCTGAAATCAAGTGTGCCTTTAGAATTTCTTTAAAAGCTATTTCTTCTGGGGCGAATCCTCGTCCGAACAGGATTGCGACCCCTGCCCCATTCCCTTCCCCGTGACTGAAGAACCCTGGGGCGTTTATGAGATGCTGTCGTTGGCTGCAGAGAGTGGCGTCGAGGTGCGTCTCCTGCAGAAGTATTATGTTTTCTTTTAAGAGAATGCAGATGTGGTGGCTTCTCTCGTCATCTCTGGCTCCGTTACAGTTGAGGCTCAAGACTTTTATGCCGAGTGTCATCATGCTTTATTTTTGGCTTGTGACATCGACATCGGGGGGGGGGGGGCACTCCTGAAGGCAGTGGTGTTGTTTTCTTAGTTTTCACTTTAGTGCATTAAGCCGGTGAATTTCCTGCTGGGTGAAACCATAGGTCACCGGCGCGCGCCGTATTTTGCTGGCTGTCTTTAGGAAGCCATCTAAGTCGGGGAAGGATAGCTCGGGACGAGTGTTCCACTTTCGGAAGTTTTCTTGGAGGTAGAGGAGGATTTAGTCGGGTGTGTACTCCCGCTCTGTTGCTACGCTGGAGTAGCTTCTCTCACTTGAGGTTTCATTAGCATCGAACTCCAGCTCCTCGTCGCCAAAAGCCTCCTCTGCGACTGTGTCGGCTTCAGTTGGGGTGGATCGCTCCGAGACACTCTCGAGCTCGATCTGATTTTCCCTCATGCCTTCCTCCACCTGTGCTTCACTGGGTGGGGGAGGGGGGGCCTCTCCAGGCACCGCGTCCTCGGTGAGCACATCGCCAGCCCCCAGCCTCCCTCCCTCTCCTTCCAAGGGGGGCAGACCCGGGCTCAGGTTGGGTGGTTGCTCATCGCCCCCATTTTCGGCGGGCAAGTCGATTTTGTTTCCACCTTCTATCGCCGCCACTTGCGACTCGGGCTCATCGCTGTGCTCTGCTACTGTGTTGTTGTGACTGCCCTGTTCGTCGCAGCTGCTGATGTTGTTGCTGCTTTCCTCTTCAGTTGTGGCTGTTTCTGCCGCCGCGGTACGTTTTGGGCGGGTGCTACCACCTCCTTTCGCTGCGGCGTCTCTTTTAGCCTTCCGTTTTCGTGACTCGACGACGATGAAGCCCGTTTCAACGTCGTCGTCCATCACCTGAGTGCGGCTCACAGCGGCGTCAGTGGGAGGGTGCTGCTGCTGTTGTTGTTGCTGCTGCTGCTATTACGGCGATGTTTGTTGTTGCTGCTGTTGTTGCTGTTGCGGCACCGTTTGCTGCTGCTGCTGGCGCCGTTGTTGCTGCTGCTGTTGCTGTTGCGGCGCTTGTGGCTGCTGCTGCTGTTGTTGTTGCGGCGCTTGTGGTTACTGCTGCTGCTGTTGTTGTTGCTGCTGCTTTTTCTCTTTCGGGCAGTTTCTACGGGTGTGTCCCACACCGCCACACACGTAGCATCGCGGCATTACCGACGAAGCATACACTGTGTAGACGTATCCTTCAATGGTGTACTTCATGGTTACGTCTAGGTCGGTCTTGCCGTCTTTGGGTATCATATATACCTGGCGCTGTAGGGATTTCACGTGCGCCAGTTTCGGGTTCTTTGTTTTCAGAGGCAGCATTGTAATGCTTGAAACCACCGTTCCAAATCGCTGAAGGTCTTGTTGTAACGTCGTACCTTTAAGGAACGGGGGGGGGCTCCAGAGAGGAGCACCCTGATGGCAGGCATTGAGAGCGGGGTGCATTGTACAAGCAGGTCTCCGATGATGATCCCGGTCACCACAAGGCTTGCTTCCATGCTCTCTTCCGCCATGTATATGACCACACCATGGTCCTGCCTTTGTGTTTCTAGGACGCCGGTATGGCCGACGCTCTCAACCACCGCAGCTGCGACGGTCTCAGCAGTTGTTTCAGGCGGTGGGAAGCAAAAAAGCCGTTACCCCTTGCGAGGCCTTCCAGCCTGGGGTACTGCGCCATGGTGAACGTGGCAGCAGCAAACCCAGGCTGCGATGAAAGAAATAAAGAAACCAAAATAAATCAACGCTAGAGGGGAAGGGGTGGAGGAGTAAGGATTTCAAGAAAAGAAGAAGATGATGATAAAGATGATGATTGTTTTAGAAACTCTCACTCTAGGCCGGGCTCAGGCTTTTACCTGAGCCCAGGCCTCTGTCTGTTCACCTGTAGGAGCAGGAGCGCCCAGCAGGTGCGACCACTCCCAACGGTGGCAGAGAGAGAGAGAGACTTTTGACTTTTATAATTTTATTGCACCAGCGACAATTGCGTAGGAATATTTCAATGCATTTAGTATGCCTGCCTTTATGGCAACAATAATCACACATCATCATCATGCACCACATCGCCACCGCCCCGCAGCAAGTGTCCGCTGTGCTTGTCCTCCGGGCTCTCACACCCCTTTGCCTAACAGAGCAGCCCCTCCACTCCCCCATCCTCACCCTCCTCCCCGGCTGGCGACGGCAAGGGTGGTGCCGTCTTCGGCGCCACGGGGGGGAAGGGGGTAGTGGGGGGGGATGGTGGCTGTTTTCGGACCTTGCTCATCAAGGCCTTTACCCGAAAGATTTCCTGGTGACTATATCCGAACGTGCTCGGGTCCTGGACCACACGCCGGGCCGTACTCATGAAGTTCCCCCTATTGGGGAAGCTGTCCTGCACCCGAATGTTTCGCCTCCCATATGACCGAGAAGGTATTCGGGAGAGCACCCCATCTTGGGCATCGGAGGCCAGCTCTTCGGCCTCTCCGTCCCTCCCTTCGGGTCGCCACCGCTGACGACGCTCACCCCGCTCCCCTCTTGCTCCTCAGCGCCAGATTCGCTTGTCATGTCGGCGTGGGCCCCTCCTGCCCCCACCGCCGACCCGTCTGGGGCCAGGGCTTCACTGTGCTCGATCTCAAGCCCAGGAAGCTACCTCCCCTCTAATTCCCTAGCTTCCTCCTCCCCCCTCGTCGGGACGGGAGAAGAGGTGCTCCCCGGCGTCACAGCAACGCTCGACACACCAGTGTCTCCGGCGGCGGTCAGCGTCACCTCTCCTCGCTGCGACGACGAGCCAAGCGAGGCCGGGTCCGGCTGTTGCGCTCCCTCGGTCGCCGCCGTCACCTGTGCGTCGCCGCTGGCCTCCATGTCCTCCCTCTCCTCCCTCTCGTCCTCCGAAAGGGAGGGGAGCAGCCCCAATTCGTCCGTTAAACCCATCACCTGGTCGGCCTCCCGCTCGTTGAAACCGTACCTGTGTGGATCCCGGTACACCCTCATTGCCACCCTCCTAAAAGAGTCCCTATCGGGGAAAGCTTTCGTCAGCTCCCTCACCACATTCCCCTTTTTCTCCCTATCCGTCCTCTTCAACCACAAGAGGAGGGCTTTGGCCGTGCACTCCCCCGCCCCAGCCTCGTTCCTCCAGCCACCACGTCTTTTGGGGTGCTCATCCCAGTCGTCCTCAGAATCCCCAAGGTCGGTTAGCCCCTCTGGAGCCCAAGTCCCGCTTGGCTCGGTCCAAAAACCGGGCAACCCACTTCCCCCGGCTTTCTCGTTCCCCTCCTCTCCACCGCTCAGGGTGGGTGAAGGGGTGCTCCCCAGCGTTGCAGCACCGCCCGGCACACCACTGGCGCTGGCGGTGGTCGGCAGCCCTTCTCCCGTCACCGGGGTGGGTGAGGCCGGGCTCGGCGATCGCGTACCCGGCTTGATCGCATCTGCCGGGTTCGCGTCGCCAGTGGCCTCCATGGCCTCCCCAACCCCGTCTCCATCGGGCAGCTGGCTGGCTCGGCGGTGTCGCCAGCTGCGGCCGCCCTCTTGAGCTGGCCGTTCTCGCGCCTGCTCGTCCTCCTCTTCTTCCTCGCGCTTCTAACGACGGCGAGTCCTCCACCATCGTCGTCTATTCCTTTTTCAGGAGCCGACTCTCCGCGCTCCGGCACAGAGTCGGCACCACCTTGCTGCAGCTGCTGCTGCTGCTGCTCCCGCTGCGGCGGCGGCTGCTGCTGTTGCGGCGGCTGCTGCTGTATCTCTTGCTGCGGCGGCGGCGCCGGGGGGGTGCTCCCTCTCCCGCTGCTGCTGGTGCTGCAGCTGCTGCTGCTGCTGGTGCTGCTGCTGGTGCTGCAGCAGCTGCTGCTGCTAGTGCTGCAGCTGCTGCTGCTGCTGCTGCTGCTCCCGATGCAGTTGCGGCTGCAGCGTCGGCGTTGTCTCCTCCGTCACTGCTCCACCCGACCTCGTCTTGGTGGAGCAGTTTTTCCTCACATGTCCCACGCCGCCACACCCGTGGCAGCGTGGTGCGGTTGTAGCCAGGTACACCGTGTGGACGCGGCCACCAGCGGTGCGCTTCATGGCCACGTCCAGTTCGGTGCGCCCACTCTTCAGCACGAGGAACGCTTGTCGTTGGCCCGACAGGACGTGCCTCAGTTCTTTGTTCTGCGTTTTCATGTGCAGCAGGACGATGGGCGACACCACCACGCCGTAGCGTTGCAGTTCCGCCCTCAGCTCCGCGTTTGTGAGGTACGGCGGCGCGCCGGAGACAGTCACCCGAACAGCCGGTGTGGAAAGCGGGCTGCACTGCACGAGCAGCCCCCCTCCCCCCTACGCTGAGCCCCCTCTCCACAACGCGCGCCGCCGCATGGTTTACACGCGCTGCCTGTGATGTCCCAGCCTGCCTAGCGCAGGCGCACAGCTCCACGAAAGAAAAATTAAATTCAAAATCACAAAAGGGACCCTTTTTGTTTTTTGGTACGGTCCAAAAAAGTTAAAATGTCGACGATTCCTGCTCCGAACGAGCGATGGAAATGGTGCTAATCTCCCATTTACAGCCCCTAGACGGTGGTGGTGGAAATGCGTACGCACATTTCTACGGCGAAGGCAAGTCCATATCCGCCGTTGCCTCGTGAATAGACACGGCGTTATCGATCCTCCCGGGTGGGGGGGGAGGATGGGCCGAGTCAACCCTGCCCAGCCAGCATTTGAACTCTCGACCTTACGGTTGCGAGCCGCCTCCCTCTGCCGCCAACCCGGCCCCGTCGACGTCCTTTCCAGATGGCACGTCGGCGACAGTTTGTGCAGATGATGTCATCGTTGAACGTTGAGGTCCCTCAAGCGATCCGAGGCGGCAGTAGACGCTGTGTGGATTGCTGCGATGACGGGTTGGTGCACTCGTCGGCGATGAGCTTGATGACTTGGGCTCTGCCGCAGACGAGACTGCGCGACCTTGATTCGCTCGTTCTTTTACGGTAGAATAACACCGGCGACGTCACTAAACCCGTGCGTGTAAATTCTATTTATTCCAGTCTTGCGCGTTGCGATGGCAGCGGCGATACGTTTCAGGAGCTCGATGCCATTGTCGTGCTGGCCACGGCGAGAGGGCTTCAGGAGTTAAGAGTTTGTGTAGTTTCGCTCTTCCTCCTCCGTTGAAGGAGCGCAAACTCCAGTGGTTTACTATGTGATCCATCTAACGCCAAGTTAAAATTATATCTTTATACAAAAAAAAACTCATAACCCCTCTCATATGTCTTTATGTAGTTTTTAAACAATATGTATGCAGTTCAACTGACATTTCATGTCAGACTGGTCGGATCCTCTCGTCATGCTCTGTCTATGTATGTTGAACTTCTTTCGTACTGTACGTAGCCAATCGTGCTAATTGGAGGTGCAGGTTCACGCTCATGGCAGGACTCGGCCCGGCAATTTCAAAGGAGCCGTCGCTTCGTGGCAGTTTTACATACAATTAAGTAAATAGGCGAGGGAGAAAAAGCACGCGTGCACGGATTCCGTAATCTTTTCCAGCACACTTTTTCTCATGGGAAGTTTCGTAATTGGCGATTACAAGCTCGCCACGTTACATTCGAAGCGCCGTTTTTTTTTCCTTGCCAAGTTTTTGGCCAACCCTTTGGACTTGACCAGTTTCCTACAGGGTAAAAGTCCCTAATAGCAACGCACTTATAGACTTAAAGGTTTCGTTTGTGTTGGATTATATTAAGCGTGGATCTGCTGTTTGGCATCCACGCGCCACTGCGGATCGCGAGGATACCGGCAACTTGTGAGCGCTCGTAGACGTATTGACAATCTGCAGTGCGTCCAACTTGCTTACACTGCTCTTGACTCAAATCGTCTGCATGTGCCTTGTACGGCAGCGTACGAGGTTTGATGAAGAAGTACCAGGACTACTTTTGTTCAGACAAAACTAAAGGACGACATACCGAATCAAATTGATCTCCTTCAAATCAGTCTCCTCCTGATCGAGCACGGTGATTCCAGCGGTCCTGCTACGTGTGGATGCATCCCTGGTACGGGCGATGGCTTTCAGTTGCCGAGTTGCATTTTGGATGACTGGTTGGGAACGTCCTGAAATGTTCTTTCCGTTTAGGGTGTGAGTTTCAATCTAGGGAATGGGGAAGAAAAGTAATTTGGTGCCAAATCTGGTGAATACGGTGGGATGAGGAACCAGGC
>CM025643.2:4896218-4908073 GCA_014621495.2 Entosphenus tridentatus | reverse complement strand
CCAGTGCTCACGTGAGTAAAGTACTTGCACGTACTGCCCAGTGCTCATGTGAGTACAGTACTTGCCCGTACTGCCCAGTGCTCGCCGAGCTGTGTTGGCTTCCAGTTACCGAACGAATACATTGCAAGGTCGCGCTCATTTACACACCAAGTGCTTGCCACAAATGAACCGCGATACCTTGCCGACCTTGTCAGGGAGCATAAACCACCATCACGCAAACTCCGGTCATCCTCGCAGCAGCGGCTTTTGGCTCACCATCGAACAAAGACGGCCACCGCATCGCGAGATTACAGATGCACTTCTGCGGCAGTCTGGAACGCTCTTCCTTCCGATATTAGGAAGTCCCTTGAGCTATACAATTTTAAATCTAGATTGAAAACGCAATTCTTTAGAAATCATTTTTGTGTTAGTTTGTTGTTGTTGTCCTCCCCCCGCACCTTCAATGTGCGAAAGAAGTTCTAAATATATATATACAACATACATGCCAGGAACATGTGGTAATCGTGAATCGAGGGTAACTCACTCGTTTGAGCGAATTTCTCCAGCGCGATGAGAGAGAAGAGCATCACCGTGGGATGGGACTGCAGGTTCTGTGGAGATAACAACATCATGCGTTTAGAGTGTTTGGCACCTAGAGATGTCCATGCCACTTCGTTGAGTGATCCTTTGCGGCCAGGTCACTTCTAAAAAAGAACTATATAGCTCTGTGGGCCTTGCCTGGTAAAATAAAAAAATGTTTATAGTTTAAAAAAATAGATAATAGTCTGCGCTTCGAGGCATTTGTTCTGGTATGGGGCGTGTTACAAACGTGCACTCTTGTTGTTGTTGTTATTGTTGTTATTGTTGTGCAAATGATTGGGGAGTTTTCGAACCAAAGCAGTCCACCAACCCCTCCTCGTTTGAAAAGCACAACAGCTGACTGGCGCCTGTCTGTGCAGCCAAAAAAACGGAATGCACGAGAAAATCCCTCCCCACTGGATACTTGATAGCACGCGTTTTCCCAACGCGATGAAAATAATACAAGCATTAGTCTTTAAAAAAAAGCATTTAACTACCTCCAATCTATTAATAATAAATATCCACTCATGTAAGTAGGCAGGAGCATCTTAAATTATTAAACAAGTGACACTCATTACAGCTTGAAATGACCAACAGCGGTACAATATGCAGCAGAAAACTCGACCGGCATTTCGTGCTGGTCTCTGAACGACTACTTTAGAGATGCCTGCCGACTCCTGCTTGCCAAGCACGCCTCCTACAAGTAGCCACGATGCAGGCGTGTGGTGTGAACGGTGTAGATCTGGCGAGCTCTTCACTTCAACAAGCTGCTGGAGGACAGCAGGGGGTTGAATGATGAGGACGCACGTACAGGTGATGGGAGTTGGCACAGATTTTCGGGAAGAATGACGCGGACAGTTCGAGAGGAGTCAAGTTGATTTTACACGCTTTTATTTAACTCACTCCGTCTGTTGTCGTATCCTTAAAAAATCTTGTAACTCAGTTTTTACCCACTTCCCAATGTGCTAGCGACTGCAAACGTGGTATACTTGTCTCAAACTGATGACAAGACTATATTCTATCATAGAAAAATAAAAATAAATATTTTTAAACATTTAACACGCTTTTATTTAACTCACTCTGTCTGTTGTCGTATCCTCAAATCTTGCAACTCTATTTCAACCGTCTTCCCAATATCGTATCGACTGCAAACTTGGTATAGGTATGTCATACTGATGACAATACTATATTCTATTATTAAAAATAAAATAAAATGTTTTTAAACAGTCTCTTTTTACGGGTCTAATTGTCCATGCTCAACTCACGTTGCCTGTAAATCACCACGGTCCCTTCCGCTATGGCAAGCTGCGGGGCCACTTCCTGGAGTCGTGGAGTTCTGCCATTACGAGTACGGTACATTTCATTCAAGCGTGTTTAAAAAAAAAAGTATTTTAAAATGTTTTTTATTTTAGAACCAGGTGCGGACTCGTAGAGGCCAGGATGAGTCTCGTTTGCGAGGGCGACCCGTGGATTCAGTTGACGTCGTCCCAACCCGCACGGTCACAGGTTCAAATCCCACCCAGGGGGTTGGAGTCAGCCGATCATCCGTCTGGATAAAAATGTACCACTTTGTGGGAGGTCAACAGTGATTTTCCTACAGATAGACGTGGATCCCACCATGGGAAAGTTCACCAAATGGCTCGGAGCCTTCACAACAGAGAGAGATGCTTGGTTGAAGACGCAGACACGCCGTAATTTTCCTACAGATAGATGTGGATCCCACCATGGGAAAGTTCACCAAATGGCTCGGAGCCTTCACAACAGAGAGAGATGCTTGGTTGAAGACGGAGACACGCCGTCCCGTAGCATGACGAACGCCTGTTGAGTCACCACCAAGAGTTCACCGAATGATGTTTGCGGGACAGCGTGAGTGCGTCGCAGCGAACACTGCGGCGGTACACGACCTGAGCCGCTCCTCCACTGTACATACACTGGGGGGCGCCACGGTGGCTAGATGTTAACTACCTCACCTGGTATACAGGAGGTCGTCAGTTCAATCCCGACCCTGACGATGCTATGTATTTGGAGTTTGCGTGTCTCTCTCACCGTAGTTGCGTGGACTTTTCTCCGGGTCCTCCGGTTTTTCCCTCCACATTTAGAATCGCCATACGTTTAAGAGTATTTGGCTGCTATAAATTTCCACAGAAGCTATTTCGTTGAGCTATCATTTGTGGCAGACTGTCTACTCGTGCGCTGACCATCCCGTAACTGTTCGTGTTGCTAAAGAGCTTGAAATATATATATACGGCAAAACCTTACCCATCGAGGTAGGGGGATACATTCTAGAAAATATAGCCGCAACGCGGCAAATCCGCGATCCGTAAAACTGAAAGGAACTTCGGGGTCAACCGCAAATGGTCGAACCACGGGGGGTGCGATCGGCCATCTGTACCTCTATAAATTTTGCGTGAACGATCAAATCGGTGGTGGGAAAACCAGCGTTGGGGCAGGTTGTAGTACATATGTAGTTATATGTTGAACGGGGCAGCATGAACAATTGCAAAGCATCAACGTAACGATACGGAGCTTACCAGGCTCTCGAGCAGGTAGCCGAGCGTTCCCGGAGACAGCAGAGCGATGCTTGTGGGACCTGCAGGGACATGTAAATAAAAACACAGATAATTATTGTTCCACTTGTAAACCCAGGGAAGCCCTGCCAAAGGATGGCACACATTACCACACACCTTTCCTTTAACGCACCTTGTCGTCGGGTTTACACGTGTTAGTCGTAGGGTTTCGTGACCAATATTATCCATAAGAGGTTTATACTCTTTGGTTCTTTCGGTAAAGTCACGTAGGTAGAAAATAAAATAAATCACGACGTTTCGGGCGCTTTCCCACCTGATGACGGATGCTTGTGTTGCGCCCGAAATGTCGTGATTTATTTTATTTTATACCTACGTGACTTTACCGAAAGAACCAAAGAGTATGGATTCCTGCAGTCACGAAAGCTTGAAATCAAGACATGAGGTTTTTTGTGGGTTAGATCGCGTAAATATAAATGTGTCGTTAAACCCACCACCACCCGACACAGCCAATTGGTAAGGTCTGTCACGTAACCAAAACGTGCCAATTAGTTGCTAGTTCAGCACACTGGTGTGATGGAGAGTAAACCCACAACATCTACAATTCCAGTACCGTGACATTTCACTGGTGATTACAACTGGCCTCATCATGCGACAGCGAGATTTGTGGAGAAATCCTCCTGTTTCGGTATTAAAAAGAGGGATAAACGTGATGTCATCGCTTATGAGCCAATCCAGTGTGAAGACCAGTGTCTTTCTCAGTTTACGATGATTATTATAATAGTAGTAGTAATAATTTATTTGCCTAGAAGAGCCGTGCTGAGTCCAAAGACACGATTTTCAGCAGGGATCCTGCTACATTGGGATGTTTGGTCAAACACCAATGACTTTATATTCTTGGTTCTTTCGGTAAAGTGACGTAGAAGGGATGATGATTGCTTGTGTTGCAGTCGAAACGTCGTGAAAATTGTATTGTTTTATATTTTTATTATTTTATTGTTTCCCTTCTACGTGACTT
Organism: Entosphenus tridentatus; assembly: GCA_014621495.2. Lineage (NCBI taxonomy): Eukaryota > Metazoa > Chordata > Hyperoartia > Petromyzontiformes > Petromyzontidae > Entosphenus > Entosphenus tridentatus. The sequence continues at coordinate 4,903,972 of CM025643.2, read as the reverse complement.
TACCGAAAGAACCCTGAATATGAATCTCTGCAGTCACGAAAGCTTTAAACCAATGACTTTGTATGTTGTTTTTTCGCTACGGCAGACCAGAGAATCCAGTGGAAACCCATGCAGCAAGAAAGGTGACCAAGTCGGGATTCGAACCCAGGCACCCCCCCCCCTCTCTTGATGCGAGACGCGAGCGTTGACCGCCTTGCCACCCTCGTTGCCTTTAGAGCGACTCCCCCCTCTGCGTGCCTCGGGAATGTCCAAGGAACCCGTTAGAGTCCTCAAAAAGTGCCAGTGGCCAGTCGCGTGAAACGTCTTCAAATCGCTCTTCAGTTGCTATAAGGCGACCGGGCCTAGACGCGTAGGGCTGCGGGCAGGGTGGGCGTGGTAGTGCCCGCGTGGTGCTGCGCCGTTGCGGGGCGGGCGGGGGGGCGGGGGGCGGGCGCTTACCGGCGAGCTTCTCGGCGAGGCAGCCCAGCACGGCGGCGGTGTTGCGGTGGCGCGCCGGGTTGGACAGGTCCGTGCGTGCCACCTGCTCGTCCAGCTGCAGGATCTCAGACAGGCGCAGCAGGGACTCCTGCACAAAGACAAAGATCACCCACGATCGTCTTAACGGACATTTCGGGGCAAGTGAAAGTGCTGTTAGGGAGTAGAAGCACCCATGACGGCCGGCACGGTTTCACAAAGGGGGTGGGTGGCCGAAAGCCACGTCCCGCCTGCCTTTGCCTCCCCAGTGGCGACGTTTACACACCGCACCGGGTACTCATGATTTGAGGCCGAGTCGACCGTGGTGACTGACGGGAGAGGGTCGTGGACTCTCCGCACTTCTGACGGCTAAACCAGTTCGATCGCGTGCGGCCTTCACGCATCGCGAGCCGGGACCTCGGTGGCGGTGGCGGCGGTGGCTCTGCGCTCTAACAAGGGAGACGGGCATGGGACCCCCGGGCGGACCACATTGGTCTTCTCTTCTTTCCGTAAGGTTGCTGATGTAGACGCAGAGCAACAAGTTACAAGCTCACATTCCGGTGGTCAAGCCCAGATAACCGCATCAGGAGTCATGGTGGCGAGATGTTAACTACCTCACCTGGTATGCAGGAGGTCGTGGATTCGATCTCGACCCTTAACGCCTGTGGTCACGTGGATTTTTCTCCGGGTCCTCCAGTTTTTCCGTCTACATTTAGTAAACATGCATTTAGAGCATTTGGCTGCTATAAATTTCCACGTAATAAGCCACTTCGTAGAACTATCTTTTGTGGACAAGTTGCTTCTGAAAATGAGCTACAGTCTGCACCTCCGTGGGGCCTTACCTTGTAAATAAAACGAGTTTAGTTTCGGTTCTTAGTTTAACTCTCTCCCTACTCGTTATTGTCTCCGGTTAAGAAAAAGAGCTACATAGCTCAGTGGGGGGGTCTTACATGGTAAAAGTAAATTAAAAAAAAGTTGTTCAGTTTAAAGTTTAGTATCTCTGTGATGTCTCCTTCGTATTTGTGGATGGGGACATCGCGTCACTGTCGATGTTGACACCTTGGTGGGGAGAGGGCACTCGTCCAGCAGGAGCGTGATGACGGCAGGGCCCAGGGGATCGTCCAGAGGAATCACGCGGATGAGCGACTGCACCAGCTCCAGCCATCCCGGCTCTACGTCACGCAACACACAGACAAAGAGATCACCAGCCGTCCCTGCCCCACGTCACACAAAGACAAAGACATCCCCAGCCATCCCGGCTCTACATCCCTCCCTCCCTATAGCCTCAACAGACTTTTGGGGCAAGTGCTGTTAAGCGAGCACATCTCCGGGAGGGTCACATCTGCGAGGTACAGAGTCGAAGGGTTGTTTTTGGGGCCGCGTCTTCCTGCGAGACCTTCCCATTTCGCACCTCCGATTAACACGGTTGGCCATGTACGGCGCGCAAGAAGTTCAACATGCACCCATACAAATTCTAGGCTTGAAAACCACCACAGACTCGCTGAATGGGTGGGGAGTTTTGTGGTGCTATGAATAAAGCATGGCACCAGTTCAAATCCCAGTTGGAGATTTGTTGGTTAGGGTTCGATAAAAATGAGCACAGTGAAGCTGTATTTTTACCCTCCGATTTCTTTCATTATCCCCCTGTCTAATTTTCTAGATCCCAAATAATCGCACGGCGAATCTCGATGACCTTTCACCTCATATATAAAATAACGGTACTCCGTAAGGCTAATGTTTACCTGCAGGGATTGAGTGAGCAATGGAGGGGGCTTCGACCCAACAATACGTTTTATTGGTCTGAGAATGATGCATTTAAGTACATACGGTGCACAGAGGGACGGTGGGGAAACACCTCACCTTGCTCCGCCAGCTCGTGCAGGGCCATCATGGAGTACGGGGGCTCCTGGTCACTGCAAGATGGCACATGCACAGTGGCGGCGAACATGGTTATTATACATAACCAGCCTTTTGCCGGTCCAAGTACGGGTGTATTGCAGTAAATCTGAAACTTGCAAGCGAAAAGCAGACCGCGAAGTGATATTCATTGCATCACTTCGTGTGCAAATTGTAAGGCCGCGGTGACACAGACTTATTTCATGTAAAGGTTATAATTCCTTGTTCATCATGACGTCCTTTTTACTTTGATGTCTCAACAGCGTTATGGAAATCGCCTTTGTAGTGAGGGTTCTGCCTTTGTAGTGAGGGTTGTAAGTTGATGCTGATGGAGGGGGGAGGAGGCGCCTCACCCCTCCATGTGGAGTGACGTCACCCGCTAATTATTATTGACTAGCTTTTTTGCCCGTCCAAGGACGGGTGTATATTGCAGTAAATCTGAAATATTCAATAGAAAAATTGTTCAGCTCATGATTATGAATGAGGGGGGGTTGCCCCATGTGGAGTGACATCACCCGCTAATGGTTATTGGGGAGGGGTGCGGCACGTGGAGTGACGTCACCCCCTCATGGTTATTGTGGAGGGGTGCGGCATGTGGAGTCCGCGACCTTCTTGTGCGTTAGTGTAAATTTCCACGCGGGCATGAATATTAATGAGGGGGGGGGGCTCTTTTGCAGTGACATCACGCACGGATGTCGCACCGTGCTGCTTTGATTAATTTTTTACCGTCACTTTCTGTAAAGAAACGTCATATTTAAAGCGACTTTGCGTAATAAATTTATTCAGCTGGACCTTCCTCTGCGTTAGTATAAAAATCCATCCACTCATGAATATTAATGAGGGGGGGTGGGCCTCATGTGGAGTGACGTCACGCGCGGCACACGTACATTCTTGGCTCATTATAGAAGTATGGGGTGGGGGGGGTCCATTTGGAAGACGTCACCTCTTCATGATTATTAATGTGGGGGGCTGTTCGATGTGGAGTGACGTCACCTGCTCATGATTATTAATGAGGGGGGCTGGCCGACGTGGAGTGACGTCACGCGCGGGACACACAGACATTCTTGGCTCATTATAGGAGAGTATAATATCAACGATGTTACGGCGCAGCGGTTGCAATATCCGATTCTGTAAAGTGTCGGGGCAATCGCCATTGGCGAGCAGCCGTTTAAGGCTGGCACGGCACACATCTGGAGTGGTGCGGAAACGTGTACGGAAATGGTAGAGTACTCATTTAATGCCGAGTCAACCTAAGGGAGGGCCCAGCATCGGTCCAAACAAACGTCAGTGATGTTGGCCGCAAGCAGAGCAAGTGCGCAGCGTAGTACGATATGTCACCATTCACCACAACCCACAAACACGTATGCAAAGACTTACTTATTACATAACATTATCGTGTAACTCACTTTCATCGCACATTTTATTTAAGGTGTTGGGAAAACTTAAGTTTTGCCATCTTAGATGCCACCAACAAGTTAAATATTTTGTCTGGGCCCATGGACAAAGATCCCCCGTATAGCCTTAAGAGACTGCTGGGGCAAGTGCTGTTAGTGAGCACCTATGAAGGCCGGCACGGCACACGAGGGGGTGGGTGGCCAGCACCACGCTCAACCGCCTTTATCTCCCTCGAGGTAATGTTTACACACCGCACTAGGTAATGATTTGAGACTAAGTAGACCTAGGGGATAATCGTCACTGGTGTTGGCCATGAGGGGGAATCCAATTTGGGTCACCGGGTTCGTAGCACAGCACGCTAACCACTACACTACTGCTCCATCCAAACACATACACATAGAGACACACTATTTTCCCCGCTCCCAACACCTGTAAACACACAAGTGCACACACACAGAAGACACGCGTCAGCTGCGCCCACCCTTACTTGTCCAAAGGCAACGATAATTGAAATCTGTAAATGATGGCCAAACCCATCGGAACAGAAACATTCGTGCAGAAAACAAATATACGTAATGTCCCTGTGATGGGTTTTCTCTTTCATTTGCAGGCAAGTGCGAACGGGTGTCCACATAGCCCCGGGGTCAGCAACCTGCGGCTCCAGAGCCGCTCACGGCTTATTTATCAAGGGCCCACCGTCTCGTATTCGCCACCACAGTGCATCGAGGCTCTTTAAATATCGAGGGGTCGTTTTTACCGAATTAGAAGAACATGTCTCTTATTGTTACTTTGGTTGCCGACCATTGCCCTAGCCTAAAGGTGAAAGCCCCCTCCATGTAGAGGGCTCCCAGAGGCATGTGGCAGCAGCAAACGTTGACGACTGCACTGTGCTCTTCTGATGAGTCCTAAAGAGGATGAAACCCGTCTACGGTTGTGTCTTTGTGTCACTGCTGCCCGTCGGGAGGGCAACGCTTTTTCGAGTATGTTGAACTTCTTTTGCACCGTACGTAGCCAACCGTGCTAATCGGGGGTGCGGGGGAAGGACAAAATAAACACAAAAGGCAGTTCCAAACAAACAGAGTTTGTCAATATAAATGACGTAAAAGTGCACAGCTCCCAGTGGCGTCCTAATATCGGACGGAAGAGCGTTCCAGACGCTGCGGGAAGCGCGGCGCGATGAGTTGACGGTTCTGAACGACGACGACGACGACATTACGGCCGCACATTCGGTTCCGTTGAGCCGGTGGTCTGGCGGGGGGGGTGGGGGGGGGGTGTGGTTGCCCTCACTTGTCCACGAGCGTGCGGATGAGGTTGAGCGTCTCCAGAACGAGGCCGTCCACGTTGAGCTTCTTGCGCGGCGGGTCGCCGGGCCCCCTGCCGCGACGCGGCGGGCGGCTCAAGTCCCGCGAGCGCGAGCGCGTCACCCCGCCCCCGTTGGCGACGCCGGCGGCGGCGGCGGAGGGAGGGGCCGCCCGACCACCCCCACCACCACCGGCACGGGCCCCCGGAGAGCCCCCGTCACGGCCGCTCCCCTCGTCCTGCTCGTCCACCTCCTCCTGGATACGCGCGCACGTACAAAAAACTAAGACAAAGATCCCCCCGTATAACCTGAACAGACTTTAGGGGCAAGTGCTGTTAGCGAGCACCTATGAAGGCCGGCACGGCACACGATGGGGTGGGGTGGCCAGCACCACGCCCAGCCGCCTCGGTCTCCCCAGTGGCGATGTTTACACACCTCACCAGGTACTCATTTGAGGCTGAGTCGAACTAGAGGAGGCCCAGAACCGGTTCAGATAATCGTCACTGGTGATGGCCGTGACAGGAATCGAACTCGGGTCGCCGGGCTTCGCAGCGAAACGCGCTAACCACGGCGCCACTGCTCCCCGTACACAAACACACGCGCGCACACACACGCACACACTCCTCCGTCGGTTTGCTTTTGGGTCTCATTTCTATTTGCTTCATAGTTGTTCGCCTTTGTTGTCACTGCTCCTGTTGTTTCCGCGACCCGGGATCACCCCTGCAAATGAGACTCATCCCAACGTCTTGAGTTCTCAGCTGGGTAAACGTCAACTTGAAACTTGAATGTATATTTATTCATACGTCCAGAGAATGCAAAATGGAGTTTATTTTTCTTATAATTGTTTTGTTTTGTTTTACTCATCGATGCTCCACTGCAAACGCCGTCGTGCGTTTGGTGCACTCGCCGGATACCCACGCGCGTCCACAGGTGTGCCCGAAGCCAAAATCACCCTCAATCCACACAGATCTTGTCAGGTGTTAGGAGCTAAGCAGGGGGCTTGAGCCTGGATGATGCGTGAATGAGTGACCACAATGTAAACATTTCATAACACCGACGCCGTATGGACACTTACATACGAGCGCATCATTGTGTTCCGACTTACGAACTGTTCGACTTACGAACGGGCGTCAGCAACGAATTGTGTTCCTAAGTCAAGGGACCGCCCGTATTTGAGGTCTATCGGCGGTGGGTGGTGGCGTGCAGCGAAAACGCACACACGCACACACACGCACCAGGACACACCTGCACACACGCAAAGACACGCGCGAACACACGTGCACACACACCTGCATACACACGTGCACACCTGCACACGCACACACCTGCACACACACGAGCACATACCTACGCGCACACGTGCGCGTCGCCTTACCTGGCGGCAAACGCACGAGTTGCCCATGAGCGCGCACGCCAAGCGTAGCACCAGCGGCAGCGCCTCACTGACAAACAGCCACGCCAGCACGATCATAAGGCGCGGTAGCAGCGGCGCGGGTGCCGGCGGCGCGAGGTCGCGGCGCCAGCGGCGCGGGGACGCCGCTGCTCGTGACGGCGGCTTCGTTGGTTTCGGCGTGCGCTTCTGTGGACGGGTTGCGCCGGGCGCCTGGCATCGTGCCAGCCGCCGGGTGGGGAGGCCGGAGCAGGGCCCTTCTGCGTCGCTCTCTCTCTCTCTACGCACGCTGTCAACGGAAGGGGGACATAACGTCAGCACCGCTCGGACCGATTTTAAAGAGAAGAAGAAGAAGAAAAAAAACGTCAATTCTATAAAACTCAATCGCTCCTGTATTTTAGACGCGTATTGTGAGGCTGGGTGCTGTCCAAAACAAAGTCTGGCGCTCACCGTAAATGAGCGGACGGTTACGGTCAGGGCCTGCTAAAACACGATGATGCGGTGACCCTTGAACACGATGGCAATGCAGTTACGATATCAGAGCGTCACAGCGCCACGTCTCGCATACTGCTGAGGTGCGCGCCCGATGCCAAATTTACAGCCCCCCCCACTGCAAATCGACACCGTGTTGGTCAGGCACTGTGGGTTGGTGGAAAGGTGGGACCAGGTCCAATTCTGATATCAATCACCGCTGATGGTTAACTGTTGCCAGGAATCGAGCTCAGGTCGCCGGATTCGTATCGCAGTGCGGCACATTTCAGTACCGTGTGCTAGACAGCCTGCGAAACAAACCCACACAATGTGTCTCGGCAATGTCTCCAAGAGCTAAATCACTTTGTGCGAGTGTGGCCATGCAGCCCAAACTATGGACCATACAGCAAACCTCGAAGTCTGCGCTCATTCAATGTAGGAGCATTTTGCAATCACGTACATATGTACGTGGAACTCCCTTCGTGCAAATCGGAGTTGCAGAAGAAAATAATATAATTTGATTAAAGGCTGCCTTTCAGGCAGCATTTCCTCTTCCATGTTCTTTCTCTCCCCTATTTACTTGTTCTTATACCGCTCCCTTAGATCAGGGGTCGTCAACCAAAATAACAAGAATGAGATATTTTTTTTCTCATTCGGTAACAAAATAAAATCTTAATTTCAAGAGCCGCAATGGATGCGAATAGGAGACGGTGGCGCTTGATAAACGTCACGGAGCAGCCCTTATAAAGAGCCGCATGCACTTCCGGAGACCATGGTCCATGGTAAACTGAACATCTATCGGCCATGGTAAACTGGACTTCCATGGTAAACTGGAATATTCATGGTAAA
>CM025643.2:4878442-4893486 GCA_014621495.2 Entosphenus tridentatus | reverse complement strand
ACTCACACAGAGACCCATAGACTCACACAGAGACCCATAGACTCACACAGAGACCCATAGACTCACACAGAGACCCATAGACTCACACTTGAATGGGGAGCGCAGTCCACTTCCACAAACTGTAAACAACAGAATTCCTCCTCCTGTCCAGGTGCTTAAATCAAAATCCGAGCAAGTGACGACTTCAATTTTAAAGAGCCACTTTAATCAGTCAAATGAGGGAAGGGGGGGGGGCACGCGCGCAGCGGAGGGGGGGCATGGGCTTACTGAGCAAGCGGTACCGTCGTCAGCGGCGGCAGTGGCTGTGGAGGACGAAGGGCACCGTGCCAGGAGGTCTAACGCCTATCGCGTAAGAAACGAGGGAGGGGAGAGAAAAAGAAAACTAAACCACGCGGGGGAGGAAAAACAGCTCGCTATCGCATGCTCAGCTGCTCGTGATGGCAACGGCATCTGCTGGGCAGCTGTTGCCACCCACGAGATCTCCAACAACGCCCGACTCGTGCCACGCCGACACCCCCCCTCCCCTCCCGGGTGGCTGGCAGCGTTGCGGGGGTCAGAAGATCGACCTCGCCCTCGACAATTCACGGGCCGCGGTTGACGACGCGTTGACGTTTTTATTTTACCGGCGTCCGACCCAAAAAAAGAAATTGCGTCGTCCCGAGCGCCGGATGGTAACGTTTAACGAAGGCGTACCTTCAAAACAAGAGAACGCCGCATCGGCTTGAGGTCGCGCTGGAACCGAAAATCGCCGGGGCTTTGCATCGTCGCGACGAGTACGCACGTCACCTGCCGCTGTTCTCGCATCATGCCAAAGCTTCTGACACAAATCCGTTTCCCCAACGTCGGTTGCGTTTGGTGGTCACACATCCGTTCGCTCCGTTCCCCGCTCTCCTGGCCACGTTACGCATGCTAAAAATCCCTATTTCCTTTAACGGACAAACTAAGTTCTTTTTAATTTTACCAGGTTAAGCTATACACAGCTCTTTTTCAGAAGCAACCCGGCTATCGCAAATGATAGCTCAACGAAGTGGCTTATCGCGTGGACATTTATAGCAGCGGCCAAATACTTTGAACGGGTGTTGTTGATTCTCAATGTGGAGGGGAAAAACCGGAAGACCCGGAGAAAAGTCCACACGACCGCGGGGAGACACGGCAAACTCCGAATATACAACAAGCGTCAGGGTCGGGATCGAACCCACGACCTCCTGTGTACTTGGCGAGGAAGTTAAAATCTCGCCACTGTGGAACCCCAAAATGAAGGTCGGGTTTCGAGCGTACGGTCCAGGCGACCACGGGGAGAGAGTACGCTCACACTCCAAAGACTGCGAGGTCTTAGAGTACGCGGCGGGGGTTAGATTCCGCGTACCCCCCCACCCACCCTTAAGCGTGAATTCGCGTATTTCGGGGTTCAGTTTCATTTATTTGGAATAACCCTGCAAGCCATTCGGCCCTTGATTCGGGTGCAACCGCAACAAACAATACAATTACAAGATACATTTAAAATGTACTGTACGCAAATTGAAACATCCCCTACAAAAACAATAAAATCCTCCAGAAAAAAACACCATTTCTTTATGCTATACAATACTATATACACTACTATATCTTACTATATGCTACTATATATTACTAGAAACTATATAGTACTAGAAACTACTATATTACTATATACAATACGAGTGAAGATATAAAATGTACATAAATGTTTGATGAAGTACTGTACAGGAAATTATTCACTAACCATCGGTAGCATCCAGGTCACGGTATTATTAACACGATATTAATATTTACACTATATTGTCCGTCGTGCAGGAAGGGGCTGGGTGGGGAGGAATGGGTGGGGAGGGGCTGGGTGGGGGGTGGGAGGGGTTGGGCTGGGTGGGGAGGGACTGGTCACCCCGTGGTGCCCTTATAAAACTCAACGTTTAACCTACTCACGCCGGCTTGTGCCCGCCCTCACAGTCGTCCATATTTGCGGAATACACCACGCCGCCGTTGACCCTGGCCATTGACCGAGCAACCCAACGTTCCTACCAGCTCCCTCCGCAGCAATGTGTTATTAACACTATATTATATTAACGATATATTAGAACACTATAGTTTTGGACTCCTTTCTTGTGCGGGCGATACGGTTCCACGCTTTCAAATCCACGTTCGCGTGATGGCGGAGGGTGATTTGACTCCTCGCTTCCCGCCCCGTGGGTGTAGCAAAAGTACCGAGTCACACAAAGTTTTAGTATGAATCGCGGTCGGTCGCGTACGAGCGGGTCCAGCGTAGTCTGACACGTTACTGTATACAGCAGGCGTCGGGGATCGGGATCGAACGCACGACCTCCTGCATGCCCGGCGAAGGTGGTCAACATCCTCCTAGCCACCGTGGGGGGCCCCGATTGTCGGGGGACATTTCTCATCCTCGTTCTCGCGTTCGTCCTCGACTTCTCCGAGGAATGGTGTGACCACGCGTCTTTCAGAAAACGTCACCGAGCCATCGGCAAGTGTCCCCGGGGCCCTCCCGCCCGTCGACGGCCATGCTTGTTATGTCGTGGTGTATGCTCTGTATCGGCCTCTTGTTTAATTACAATTTACATACAAATATGTAAAAGAACAACCATTTTCGTCCCATTCGGGCCGCTCTAAGAGTAACTTGGAGGAATGTTACGGAACATGCTTTGAGACCCTGGGACCAGAACAGAATGACATTCAAAAAGATCTGGAACGGAACAAAACATAATTATTCTGTTTGGAATAAGAATGGGTGAAGTATGCTTTAGATCCTCGATCAGAACAGAATGACTTTCAAAAATACCCGGGACGGAACTAAATAATTGTTATTTTCTTTGAACTTATCTACGTGACTTTACCGAAAGACCCAAAGAATATGAATTCCTGCAGCCACGAAAGCTTTAAGTGAAGATTTAAATAATTGTGTTGAGAACAATAATACGTGAAGTATGCTGTAGACCCTCGACTGGAGCACAATGATATTCTGAAAGACCCGGAATGGAACAGAACATAATTATTCTGTTTGGAACAAGAAAAGGTGAAGTATGCTTTAGACGAGGTGCCATGGTGGTGAGATGTTAACTACCTCGCCGGGTATGCAGGAGGTTTTTGGGTTCGATCTCGACACTTAACGCCTGTATATTTGGAGTTTGCATGTTCTAACCGTGGCCGCGTAGATTTTTCTCCAGGTCCTCTGGTTTTTCCCCTCCACATTTAGAATCATGCGTTTAGAGTGTTTGGCTGCAACGAATTTCTACACGTTAAGCCACTTGGTTGAGCTATCACTTGTGATCGCTTCTAAAAAAAAAGAGCTACACAGCTCAGTGGGTCTTATCTGGTAAAATACAAAAGCAGACGCTGGACCGGAGCAGAGTGAAATTAAAAAGACCTGGAACGGAACCAAAATTATTCTGTTTGCAACACGAACAGGATAAACATATTTGTTAATCATTCCGCGATCCATGGTTGGACTGGAATGCATGACCCACAGACACTGAGGACTATATGGCGTAGCTGTTAACACTTGAGAAGATATTAAAAATGTGACTTTTGCACCGAAGGGACTTTTTAATGTTGGCAATTGCTTATGTCAACTCGTTAGCCGATCTGCATTCACACTGCACAACACTTGCTGGTGGCAGTGCTCATGTGAGTACAGTACTTGCCCGTACTGCCCAGTGCTCGCCTAGCTGCGTTGGCTTCCAGTTACCGAACGAATACATTGCAAGGTCGCGCTCATTTACACACCAAGTGCTTGCCACAAATGAACCGCGATACCTTGCCGACCTCATCAAGGAGCATAAACCACCATCACGCAAACTCCGGTCATCCTCGTAGCAGAGGCTTTCGGCTCACCATCGAACAAAGACGGTCACCGCATCGCGAGATTACAGATGCACTTCTGCGGCCATCTGGAACGCTCTTCCTTCCGATATTAGGAAGCCACCGGAGCTATTGACTTTTAAATCATGTATATTGACAAACTAATTTCATATTCTTGGTTCTTTCGGTAAAGTCACGTAGGTAAAAAATTAAATTAATACAAATAAAAATAAAACAATTTGTATTAATTTAATTTTTTACCTACGTGACTTTACCGAAAGAACCAAGAATATGAATCCTTGCAGTCACGAAAGCTTCAAATCTAAAACTAATTTCATCTCAGTCAGTCGACCCGTGGCACCTGGGTCTGCCCCGTGACCTCCTGCCAGCGGGCTTTCGACACTTCACGTGGCCTCAAGGTGCACATGGCCTGGCACAGGCGTCGTGGTGACGTCACCGCCACTTAGTGGCGAATGGCGGTTGTTGTTGTTGTGATCCACCAACCCTAGCTTACAAAGTGACGGGTTACAGGAGCGCAGCATAAGCCAACAAGCGCTAAACGCTCCGGCCACAGAAGCAGCAACCTCAAAACCGTGATTTTATATCCAACGCACAGAGCACGTGGCTGAATGAACCGAGCGGGTGTTTATTGCAACACCAGCTTGGGGAAGAGGCGATTACATGGAAACAACAAGAAAAAACAGGAACAAAGTTACATTTAGGAGAAATGAACAAGACGAGAAACGTACAACCGAGTAACCCGTGACTGACGTCACCAGAGAGTTCGAATGGCACGCGAGTTTCCTCGTGGTCGTTATTGAAATGAAAAACTCAACAAATTTGTATTTTACTAAGTGAAGCCCAATTGAGCTACGTAGCTCTTTTTCAAAAGCGACCCGACCACAGATGATATCTCATCGAAGCGGCTTGTCGTCGTGTGGAAATGTATCGCAGCCAAATACTCTGAATGTGTGATATTGCTTCAAATGCACTATGATATATCCTATAGTGCAATTTGATCAATTAGATCCGCAGCGTCTCACTGTGTATTACCACTACTCCTATGAGCTATGTCCCAAACTCAAAAATAGTTGTGTTCAAGATAGATTTAGCGTTACCATTTCTATGCAACTTTGTTTTACTATTTTTATTTGACCAGATAAGGCCCACTGAGCTATAACAATTTTTTCAGAAGCGAACTGGCCACAAATGATAGCTCAACAAAGTGGCTTATCGTCGTGAGGACATTTACAGCAGCTAGATACTCGCGTGATGTTGATTCTAAATGTGGAGAGAAAAACCAAAGGACCCGGAGAAAAATCCACGCGACCATGGGGAGAGAGACACGCAAACTCCAAATATACAGATATTGTCAGGGTCGGGATCGAACCCACGACTTCCTGTATACCAGGCGAGGTAGTTAACATCTCATAGCCACCGTAGCCCCCAAAAATGTAGGTCGAGTTGGGAGCGTACGTGTTTTTTTGCGTGTGTGTGTGTCTAGTCCCCAACTATGGGGGAAGGGGGGGGAGAGGCTGTGCAGCTTCTGAAGCACTTAGCCGATTGATGTGCGCTTTTGGGACGGAGCTGAAATCTTAGCACGAAGAAAGAAAGCCGACGGTTACAAATATAAACTCGACGCATTCGCCGATGACGCCGTGCGGCATTAGCAGAAGAAAAACAACGCGATGCAAGAGGCGATGTGTTGGGCAATGCCCTGCCTCCATAGCACACGGTGAGCTGTGGGTTATCGACGGCCGTGTTGTTGTTTGTTGTTGTTGCTAATTACGCTGGTGCACCACTGCCGATGCAGTAGCAGCAGCAGCAGCGTCGAAAGAATGAGACGGACGGAAATAGAAATGTGAAGGAATTTGTGTCCATGGGAAGTCCACCGACATGGGACAACGACTGCATGAAAGACACAAGAGCGGGGATATCACGAAGGCAAAAGGGAGTAACGGCAGGATTCAATAACATCTGTAGAAGCAAGCAAAATCAGCGACGAGACCAAACCGAACGTCTTAAGAACACACGCATGTTCAGGACAGCTTTGTACCCCTGCGAGACTTGGACATTTAAAAAACAGTGACAGAGCTAAGATATTGGCACTAGAAATGTATTGCTACAGGAGGATTACTGCCGCATCGAATCTGGATCCAAAGAGTGACCAACGTGGATGCAAGAAAAATGGTTGCACATCGAGGAAGACGACCTCATGATGCAGGCAGTGATGAGAAGAAAACTGGCACTATTTGGACACATGTATGATGGACAACAACAGTGAAGTTAAAAGCGTGTTGTTCGGAAAAATGGAAGGGACCACAAAGAGAGGAAGACCTAACAGAGAATGGCTTGACGACAACATCGTAAGACATTGGTGCCAGAAAGATGTGGCCACTACTACAAGACAGAGAGGAAAGTGGAAACAAAAGACGAAATGTTGCAGTGGACACCCACGGGGCTATCTGCCCACGGGTCGTGATGATGATGATGACGGCGACCACGATGATGAGAAAGTGGCATTTTGAAAGAGCGCAGACGGGTGTGTGGTTGTTGGGAGGGTGGACGTCGAGGTTTTTTTTGGTCAAGCCTATAAACGAGTATACAGGGATGCCTCGACTTACGAACTTTCAGAGATACGAACAAACCTGTCCGTATGTGCAGTTGCCTGTTCGGACAGAGATTTGTAAGTTCAACGGCTGTGCAATAGATGGTGGTGGTGGAATCTACATCTGCAGAAGGTAAAAAACCAGTGGCATCTACATCTACAGCAGATTATACAACTTTTAAAGCCATTCCCCGTGTTTAGTGGACATACCGTCCACCATGTTTGGAATCGACAGGAGTAAAGTTGGACTTGCGAATAAATCGACTTACGAACAGACCTCTGGAACCTAACTCGTTCGTAAGGAAACAAATCCCAGCAGGAGCTCAGAACTGAAGGTTCGATCGCCGCGTTCACAATGCCCCAGTTGACGCCAACGCAATATAATCGACCACACCTCCGCAAGAGATCGCGATGCCGGCAATGACGGCAGAAACAAATACCGTGGCAAAATAACCGCAAGCCGCCTGCCGACTTTGCGCTGCGAATGGCAGCGATAAAACAAGGCCCCACCCACATCCGCAGGCTGATGGGTTAATCTTCACCAAAAACAAATTCTATTGTTGTTCAACAAAAGCCAATCACGCAGACCGTTAAACTCGATCAGAAAATCAATGCAAGCAGCAACGATTTCAATTAACGCACAACGTTAATGTTTGAAATGCGGCGGTGGGATTTATAGGCAACAGTAACGGGAAGGGGGGGGGGAGAAGAAAAAACCCTTCGCTAGCAGTGGCCACAGCTGTCCATGTTGAACTCTTGTGACTTCATGGCGCAAGCACGACCTCTTACGCGGATCCGTTTGAGGGCGATTTTGCGCGCGGTTGCAATTTACTCTGCTCGGTCAGAGTCAGCCGCCGAGGTCGTGGCGGGTTCCCCTTCTCAATCCTGTCGTTCCGTGCCCCCCCCCCCACCACCCCCGTAGCGCTCCCCATTCTGCTGTAATGTGCACCGATGCACTACTTTATTGAGGGCGATATCGGCACGGAAAAAAAAGGCCCGATTGATTGATTGACCCGACTTCCCGCATTCTTGCGTCGAGTATATTATTACACGGGTCGCATCATCACAGTGTCAGTGGCAGATCAGTAAGATCCGCTACAGCCAGGAGGAAGCCGCTCACGCTGCCCACGTGGTACATAGTGGCGAGTGTGGCTGTAGCGGTTAGTGCTGCGCTACAAACCTGGCGACCCGAGTTCGATTCCTGCTCCCGGCCAACGCCGGTGATAATTATCTGAACCAGTCCTGGGCCTCCCCTAGGTTGACTCGGCCTCAAATGAGTGGCTGGCGCGGTGTGTAAACATTACTACTGGGGAGACAAAGGCGGCCGGGCGTGGTGTCGGTCATCCACCCCCTCGTGTGACGTGCCAGCCGTCATAGGTGCTACTCACTAACAACACTTGCCCCAACAGTCTGTCACAGGCTATACGGGAGAACTTTGTCCATGGGCCCAGACCAAATATTTCACTTGTTGGTGACATCTACAACGGCAAAACTTGAGTTTAACCAACACCTTAAACAAAATGTGCGATGTTATGGAATAAGTAAGTTACCACGTAATCCACGTTTTTTTTTTCATGAGTCACATACAGCAACAAAGCACACGACATATTTGGTACCGAAATTCTGGTCTGGCTCGTCGACGAACACCTCCACGTGTCCGCGAGCGGAACCGCTGACGCCGATGAAAGCGGGCTCCGTATTTTTCTTACGCACACGGGCGCGGTGCGGTAACCAAGGGACGTAGAACGGCGTTCCTCAACTCGTAGCCTCGCAAGCACCACACCCAACCCCACGTGGCAACACCACGCGCTGCCTTGCCGCGATTATGAATGTTTCCTATTGCCGCGACAATCAAGCGGTCGCACGCTGCACTCACCACCCGATGTTTGATAATCGCGGAAAGATACACAGGGGGGCCGGTGGGGTGGGGGGAACTGCTTTTGAGAAACACCGGCCTAGGACTGCAGTTGCTGGGTAAATGTTCAGACACTTTAGGATGTATAAGATTATCCCGTATGACGTCATTGTAAATCCCACAATGCCGCAGGCCGACTACTTCTTTTGCCCAGAGCGGGAGTAATCCTCTACCCTGGCAATTTCTGATGGGTTCTCGTGCATTTTCGAAACTAGGTCAGTGTTGTCCTCTTTCTTTGCAGGGGCAATAATTATCATTTGTGGCCAGGTCGCTTCTGAAAAGTAAGTTAATACCTCAGTGGGCTTTGCCTGGTAGGATGGGGGTGCTTTAGTGTTGTATTTGTGTGTGTGTTTTGGTGATTTATTTACCTTTCCTGTACTTTGCACTCCTATCGCGTTTTTGCACTGTTTTTCATTGTCACGTTCTTACCCCGTGCCCCCACTGGACATCTGTAAAAAAATAGCTTCATAGCTCATCGGATTCCTCCAGCATACGTAAATATTCTGATGTTAATATTATTTTGCTTCTGTGTAGTAACGTTGTAAAACTAACGGCTTCAAGACGGTGATTTGAGCCTTTAATGCTTCACGGGAACTTCGAGGTGCACCTCGCCGCACCTAACCGCTTGTGGTGGCGCAAGCGGTCAGCGCGCCGCACTATGAACCCGGCGACCTGCGTTGGATAACCCAGCCGTCGGGCGACCATCAGTGGCGAGTGACACAAGAACCGGTCGCTATTTCACCACTACTTTTACGCTTACTGTGTTATTCACGTCGAGTGATTTCGGGGGGCGGCCGTAAAAAACGTTCCGCCAATCGATTCAACGAAAATGGTACTTTGCTTAAGGAGCGGAGATCAAATGAGCGTCACGATTCACACGAGATCATTACGTCTCACAAACAACCCCTGGGGAGTTTACAAAATGAGCGGGCGGTGCTTCTTGGGTAGCCCAACAGTGGCCGTCTCATGCAGCGGCTCGACTCGCCCCCCCACTAACCCCTCCTCCCCACCAAAGGAATGTGGAATTTCCACTATTGGCTCAGGGCTGCATAAAGGAGTTGAGTGACGGCGTCCACGCTTGTTTGAGCAAGATGCAATTGAACCAGGTGTAATGGCAGCACCCGGCTGCGACCCAGCGCTCTGCAGCCACCGGGGTTAGTGGGCTCACGCAACATTTGGACGTATTGGCGGCACACCGGTGCAGCATAATAACACACCTGGTCCTCATAAACAAAAGTCTGACGATGTTGATGTTGCCCTTGAGAGAGTTGCAGACTTCTCCATCAGAAGTCGCCCTTCGATTCCGCAGCCGCTTTCCCAATCGACCGCGCGGCGGTGACACCACCACGATTCGTCACCTTTTGATGCCACCGTCTGCCAAGAAATGATTCCGGAAACGAGTCGAGGAACCGTCCGACCACATCCAGGGCACGACGAGTCAAATCTGAGTTTGGAACACGGAGCCAGCCAATCGTCATCGGGGCTGGGCGCTGCTGTACGGCAACAAACTGTGTGAAGCTTCGTGGTCAGCCGGTCGTATTAACGTTCGTCATCCGACTGCGTCGACATCACGAGAACTGATTTTTAACGCACCATCAACAACCCCGTAAGATTTTCTGACCGGGGTTGCGAATCGTGGGAAAAAAATTATTATTAAGGAGAAAAATTAGCTTTTTTTGTTGTTATACCGTGCACCACCGATGTACCACTAATATGTTAGTTTGTAAAATTCTCTAAACCCCAAATGGATGCAAGATGGCAGTACAGCAAGCAGGTTCATGAACCCACCTGCGTGCCATCCTCTCAATATGCGCTGCTTTCCTCTGGGCACTCAAATGCAAAAACACTTTTCCAAAAAAAAATTGGCCAAAACATTCGACTGCAAGGCCCTTCTGAATAAGTCTTGGCACTCGAGGAGGATTTCCCCATTAAATAAATATAATACATTTTTTGGTTATCCTGTCATTACCGAGTTTAAACTTTGGCCACGCTATAACACAACGCCATGCTCCTGCTATTGATGACAGCGTCTTCAATATCCACAATGCAGCAGATGGAACATACTGATACAACGCCCCAAACATATCACGACATTCTTAATTCGAAGCTTTTGTGACCGCAGGAATCATACTCTTTGGTTCTTTCGGTAAAGTCACGTACACACGCTTTCCCACCTGATAACGGACGCTTGTTTTGCGCCCGAAACGTCGTGATTTATTTTATTTTATACCTATGTGACTTTACCGAAAGAACCAAAGAGTATATCACGACATGGCTTGTAAGCATCGAAGCATCAACTCCCATGCCAGTTGCCCTGTGGTGAATGTGCAGCCTGCCAAACAAAGCCACCTCAATGTATTGACCGAATCTCCCACAGCCTCCCAGTCAGGCAGCAAGGCTAATTGACCGCTTCTATTAATAATATTGACGAACGTGTCGAGTTTTTTAGCTCTTAACACGGGTAACGCGACCCGGTGTCGCTGCGGTTAGGGCGCGAGACGAGCAATCCCACAGGTGGCAAGTTCAAATCCCGGTGAGGGGGTCTCCCCGGGTTAAGGGTCACCCTGGGTCATTGACCGTCAGGGGTTACGGAAGCAGTCGACACTTTGCGGGCAGTCAACAGTGGTTGGTAGCCCCATCGAGGGTCAGTTCCCTGTCACGGAACTGTGGAACTTCCACAAAGGCTACCGATGAAGACGAACGCAGCCTCATTGTGAGTTTGTGTAGAGACTCAACTCTGAGAACTGAACAGGTCTGGCCTCTCCTCATTACATTCCAAAAGTATTCTTGGTTCTTTCGGTAAAGTCACGTAGAAGGGAAATAAGAAAATGATAAAAATAAAACATAATAAAATAAAATTTCACGACGTTTCGGCCACAACGCAAGCAGCCGTCCTCAGGTGAAGAAACAGAGCTGTCGGAAATGCAGCATCCTAATGAACACTGCTAAGCTTGGCAGCGTATTTTAAGCTGCTTGCGTTGTGGCCGAAACATCGTGAGAATTTTATTTTATTATGTTTTATTTTATCTTTTTTTTTATTTCCCTTCTACGTGACTTTACCGAAAGAACCAAGAATATGAATCCATGCAGTCACGAAAGCTTGAAATCTATTACATTCCTATAGTAGTGCAGTCTCTTTATTATCACGAGCCATGATCAATCCACTACTAGTCGAAGATTACCCCAAGCTGTCACCTTATCTCACGGTACTGCAATGTTAACAATCTAACGAGCACTTGCATATCCCTGTGGTGGACTTCCTCTTGTGGAACGTTCCTTTTCTTGCAGTATTAAAAACGTAATAGTCTTCCGATCACATAATAAACGGAGAGAAAGAGCCGTGATCTGCAAAGGCAAATACATTATTTTAAAAAAATCTTTAAAACTATAAACAATTTTTATTTTACAAGGTAAGGCCCACTAAGCTAAAATATTGCTCTTTGTCAGATGCGACCTGGCCACAAATGATAGCTCAACGAAGTGGCTTATCGTGTGGATATTTATAGGAGCCAAATACTCGAAGCACGTTTCTAAAAGTGGAGGAAAAAACCGGAGCACGTGGAGAAAATTCCACGCGGCCACGGGGAGAACACGCAAACTCCAAATATAAAGCAGGCATCAGGGTCGGGATCGAACCCGCGAGCTCCTGCACACCAGCCGAGGTAGTGAACATCGCATGGCGTGTCCGGCATAACGGAACTGAAACTCGCACATCTTGATTCTCCCCAACTTGTTCGCGCAAATTCACGGCCGAATGCCAGCTCGTGCAAAATACACCGGTAAGGTTCTCGTGATGATGATACAGCAGTGTTTAATTTACCTGCTGCTGGGGGGCTCAGGTTACAAGAGCACACGACTCCCCACATCAGAAATCTGAGAGTTCAAATTCCAGTCAAAAGTCGTCTCGGCCCATCATCTTTGCAAGGTCGATTCATTAGGTACCATTTTGTGGAAAGTAAATGATTTGTGTTGCGGGGCAAATCTTTGCACATTTGACATTTCGATTGACCTTTTGGATGTTTAAGCAAGGTGTAGTAATAAGAGTGGATACCATAAAAAACAAAATATGTGCATCTTATTATACCTCTAGGTAACAATAAATGTTGAGTGAGAAGCCAAAGTTTCTCGGTACCCAACAAAGCAATGAGGCAGCACATTGGGCATTATGGCCTTGGGGGACCAACAGTCCAAATTCCACATCCGGTATGGTGGAGGGCCAATCTTATCAGACGACACTTGAATTCACTGACCCGAGGAGGGATTTCATGTCGAGTGAATCGATGAGTGGGATCGGAATTAACCACAGGTACAACATCCGGATGAGATGTCGTCGACATCATCATCGATGATCAATCCACTGCTGGGTTGCACGCATCGACCGACTTGCTTTCAACGGATGTGATGTAAACAGTGACGAGCTCAAGTTGAATGCACGTCAGAGGTCGCAATAGGGTACCCGATACCCATACCCTACCCGATACCCGGCTACCCGTACCTGGCCGGGTATGGGTACCCGTGTGCGACCCTGGTGCGGCCGGGTACGGGTAGCCGCACGTGACTCACCCCAACCAGTGAGTGAGAAGGCCGTGAGTCACTGGTGAGTAACCGTTTGTCACTCATTTCCCAACGTCTTGTCTCTTCTCACAATTCAAGTTCCTAGAATCAACCCACCCGTGCCTGCAACATGGCTTCATCCCAGAGGTCGCAATCGGGTACCCGATACCCGTACCCTACCCGATACCTGGCTACCCGTACCTGGCCAGGTACGGGTACGGGTACCCGTTTGCGACCCTGGTGCGGCCGGGTACGGGTAAGGAATCAAAACCCGTTTGCGACCTCTGATGCACGTTACTCTCTCAATAAATTTCCAATAAAAAGTAGGGGAAATAACTCGGCAATGTTCTCGTCAATTTGCATTCGTACAAGTTGGGTCACCTGCCATTTGTTTATCTTTGTGCTGTGTATTATACCGCTGCGTATCAAACTTCAGAACTGCTTTGTGTGTTTAGTTTGTCATCCTTGCCCTGCGCCTCCGATTAGCACGGTTGGCTAGGTACAGCTCGAAAGAAGATCAACATACACATACGAACCATTTCTTACAGAAAGGGTCCTTTGCTACAAACGTCAGGCAGTTCACAGAACATTACCTTCAAGCAAACCTGACGAAGACACTGAATGTCGAAGACAGGTCCAGAGTTTGCTTGTATTGAAGCAATGCTGCTGATAAGATGCACTCTCCTAGAAGGCGGTGGGGCCAATAGGCTGCACAAAAATAAAATAACCCAACTATTTTTGATGTGGCGCAAACAAAGATGGGATGTAGACGTTATTTATTGTTACCAACATCCCCCACGATGCCACTTCATTATTATCTTTTGTTTCACTTCCCCAAATCGTTCCTCGTGCACAGACAACCGCGAGCGGTTGCGTGCGCTGCGGTTTACTAAATGGTGCAGCAGTTTGTTCCTGATTATAAGCGACTGGACAAAAATCGGCACGTGCGGCTAAGTTGAAATAAAAAACGAATTCACTGCGACGCAAATGCATTCATTCAAATGCAACATTAAAAATGCGTGACATTATTTTTATCATGCTCATGAGCGAGGTCGTACGCACTTTTTATTGGCCCCGTCAATTTCCCAAACTATTTTTATTCTCATTAACGACGCTTTTATTTGAACTAAAACGTGAACTGCAAATCCCAAATTAATGATTGTTATCAGACCGAGGGCCAGACGGGAAGACAGACAACTACACAGGACGACGCAGGGCCAGAAGGCAAGCCATAGGACATGGTGGGAAGACACAGGATCAGATGTGAAGACATAGAACCAGATGGGGAGACATAGAACCAGATGGGGAGACATAGAACCAGATGGGGAGACATAGAACCAGATGTGAAGACATAGAACCAGATGGAAAGACACAGGATCAGATGTGAAGACATAGAACCAGATGGGAAGAGAGTCAACAGAGACTTGGCACAATGGGATCTAACAATAGCAACAGCAGAGAAGGCGGCTAAAGATTATAGGTGGACGGAACTTTATCAATGGCACGTGTGGAACCACGCGATGACGATGGTGACTGCGAATGAGTGTATTGGAGCATTACCAAATAGGGCATCATCACCGCTGTTATATTATTACTATTATAAAGCAAACCTGTCAACCCCTTATCAGTGCCTACTTGATTACAGACCAATTCCGACCTTATTGGTCACCCCGTGCCCTTATAAATCTCAACGTTCATCCTATACAAAGTCCCACTGTACGCCATATGGACCTGAAAACTAAATTTCCCTGTACAAGAATACGGATAAGCCGTATGGGTTGACACGTATCATAAAGTAAGAAACCGTACTGCATTGTCAACATCAATAAAGGGTTTTTTTTGGGGTTAAATCGCATAAATATGAATGTGTCGTTAAACCCGCCACCATCCGACATAGCCAATTAGTCAGGTTTTCACGTAAACAGAACGTGCCGATTCGTTACTAGTTCAGCACACCGCTTGTGTGTAGGAGAGTAAACCCACTACAACATTTACAATTCGAGCACCGTGACGTTTCGCCCGTGATTACAACAACAACAACAACAACCAGCATCATCAGGCGACAGCCAGGGTTGTCAAAGCCTACGCGTTAGGGGCCGTCCATAAATGACGTCACGCGATTTTGGACGATTTTTGACCCCC
>CM025643.2:4841211-4868442 GCA_014621495.2 Entosphenus tridentatus | reverse complement strand
ACACAAACAAAACTCCGAACCGGTTTCCACACGCAGTGACTCATCAGTAGGGTCGGGCTTTGCTTGAACCATTGTTTGAACACCAGAAAAACTCCCAACCGGTTTCCACATTTAGTGACTCATCAGCAGGGTCGAGCTTGGCTTGAACCATTGAACACAAACAAAACTCCGAACCGGTTTGCACACGCAGCGACTCATCAGCAGCCTCGTGCGTCACTTGGAGCGAGCCAATCAGGGCGCTGCGTGGCGGTCGCTAGGCAACGCTTCCTGCACAACAAACCCCGCCTACTGCCTTGGCGACCGCGTGCGCTGCAGATAATTTACAACTGCGGGCACATCGCAAACAACAACAACAACAAAGATCACAACAACAACTGGTTATCATCGTGGCTGGTGGTGGCTGCTGCTGCTGTTGTTGTTGTTGTAATGGAGGCAGCGAAGGACGCTCCGCGGACACAGACGACCACCCAGGGCAACGTGGCCACGCACATTAAAGACCCGGGCAGCAGCAGCACCAGCTACTTCAACACCGCCAAGGAGGTGAGCTGCTCGGTCCCGGCACGGGAACGTGGAAAGTCCCCACCCACGATGATGGTGGAGTTAGTGGAGGGGGGGGCTAGAGGCCCCGTGGTTTTTCTGGATGTTTCTGTTGCGTGCTGTCGCTTTAAGATGTTTCTTGTTCATGGTTTTGTTTGTTGCGGTTGCACCCGAGTCAAGAGGGTTATACCTCCTAATACATGAAATGAGACTGAACTTCATGATTGATGGCGCGGGGAAGTTTTGCTGTGACGTTGAGTCAGTGATTCATCTCGGCAGGGAGTTTGTCCGGGGTTGGTGAGGCTCGGGGTGATGGGGTGGGTGGTGGTGGTGGGGTGGTTACCGGGGAAATATTTGCTGAGAAATTAAAGCCTCTGACTTTGTATTTTTTGGGTCTTTCGGTAAAGTCCCGTCGATAGGTTCAAAGAAAATAACAAAAAAACGACAACGTTTCGATCACAACACCAGCGATCACTTGTGATCGAAACGTCGTTATTTCCTTTGAACCTATCTAAAACCAAAGAATATGAATTAATGCAGTCACGAGAGCTTTAAGTCAAGATTTTTGTTCCTCTGACTTTGGTTAATTAGCAGCAATATTCGGGGTTTGGAGCGGTGGCGCAGTGATTAAGCGGCGCAGGAGTGAAATTCATGTATTTTTACTCCAAGAACCGAGAATAAAATAGAGTTACTGTCATCATCACAAAATTGTGAAATTGTCACCGCTGCCCTGGTGTGGTGAGCGCCCTGACCGTGGCTATTGGTTAGGGGCCTCCATAAATGACGTCACGCACCGAGTGGGGGGAGGAGGTCAGACATTTGTGACGATTTGTGACGAGGGGAGAGGGGGGTTTGAGAAATGTGACGTCTCCTTAAATTGCGCTACTTTAAATAAAAATTCAATAGAATTGTTATAAAAATACAAATTTTTATGAATTTTCATTATTAACTATTTGATTCTTTAAATTTACTAAGGTCACCTTTTATTTATTCCATGAAGGAGCATTTTTCTTCTCCATGGGAGAATGGAGAAGCATACATTTTGTGCATTTTTTTAATGATTGTTATTAAACATTTTGATTCTACCAGGACTTTTCATTCTGTGGAATGAATATGTGATTGTTATATTTGTACTCTCCATTTTGCTTCGTTCTACTACAAAGTTTCAAGTATTTTTTATAGTTATAATTACTTTTAATATTTTATAATTATAAGATAATTTAAATATAATATTCTGAACATCTGCAGTTTTAGTTAGACGTTGAATATTTTCAAGTGAATTTTATGCTACATTTCAGCTTTCCAACACCTTTTTAATACATGTTTTTTCCTACATCAGAGTGCATCGCCACATTAAATACGCACTACAATGACAATAGTTAAAAGTGATTTGAAACATGTATTATTTTCAAAATGGTAATGTTTTGGGGGGGAGGCAGAGCTTTGTGACGTCATATTTGAGGGGGGTCTGACTTTTTATGACGCCGTGTGACGAGGGGGGGAGGGGGGTCAAAAGTCGGCCAAAATCGCGTGACGTCATTTACGGACGGCCCCTTAACTCTCATTGTGTCCCACTCTGCGTTATGGAGGTACCTTGAGCGGTGACACGGCCCAGCTGTGTGTATGTTTGCGTGTTGAACTTCTTTCGCACCGTACGTAGCACCACCGTGCTAATCGCAGGTGCAGGGGGGGGGGGCAAACACTCAAAAAAGCGGTTCTCAAGAAATTAGTTTTCAATCCAGATGATTTAAAACGGGCATAGCTCCAGTGGCTTCCTAATATCGGAAGGAGGAGCATTTCCAGACCGCCGCAGAAGCGCATCTGAAAGCGCGCGATGCGGGTGGCCGTCCTTGTCCGATGGTGAGCCAAAAGCCGCCACTGCTGGGAGGATGAGCGGAGTTCGCGTGATGGTTTATGCCCCTTGACGAGATGCGCAAGGCATTGTGGTTCATTTGTGGCGAGCGCTTTGTGTGTGATGTGTGCGACCAGCTGTAGCGCCTACGCCGCTTGTTGCAGAGAAGTTCACGGTTGGAATCTAACGGCCGCCCTGGTGAATACTACTGCGGTGTGTATCGACCGTGATGATGACACCGCGTAGCCAATTACTTTACAGTAGACGTTAAAGGTCCCCTGACGTGTAGTGCCATCGCGTGCCGACGTCAGGGTACGAATTTTGCCGAATTCGAATTTGACCAAATTAGATTTTTGTTACTTTACCATTTTCGAATTTTGGTAAATTCGAAAATCACAGAGCAAATTACTCAAGAGCAAATGATAGGCTCCTGACTGCCGGACTAATACCCAAAGTTCCCCAGTTCTGTGCCACGTCTTCGCGCACAGCTCACTCTCGCAACCGAGACTCATCCTGGCCTCTCGATTTCGCACCTCGCTACACAAAGCCAACTTGACATGAAACTATCGCGTGACTTATGAACTTAACTGTGGCGTGACTGCTATGACGTGCGTGCCTGTCTTGCAAGGACATGCCTAGGACGTGACTAAACCAAAACTACAACTTTTATTTTAGCAGGGACGGCCCACTGAGCTATTTGGCTCTTTTTCAGAAGCGGCCTGGCCACAAATGATAGATCAACGAAGTGGCTTTTCACGTGGAAATTTATAGCAGCCAAATACTCTAAATGCATGATTCTACGTGTGGAGGTAAAAAGCGTAGGACTCGGAGAAAAATCCACGCGGCCACTGGAAGAGAGACACTGCAAACTCCAAATATACAGCAGACGTCAGAGTCAGGATCAAACCCACGACCTCCTGTATACCAGGCGAGGTAGTTAACATCTCGCCACCGTGGCGCCTGAATTTATAATCAGGAATTTGCATATACGCTAATGCACACGTATCCCTCGATTTATGAATGGGTTGCAATGTAAATCGTCACGGCTTGTCCCATTAATTTAATCCAAAGAATTCTGGATGCATTACAACACGACTCCTAAACCTAAAGACACACACACATATATCAATTTTCATAACACAAAAATAATAATAATAAGGAACGTAAGTATTAAAACGACTGAATAATAATTTATTGAAAACTGAAATAACTAACAACTTTGTCAGGGAACTCGCTAAAAGATCTGCATGTTGGAATGACTGGCAAGGTGCTGTGGAGGCGTCGCACTGTGATGGACACTGTGACGCTGTGGCTGATCGATGCCGCAGCCTCCCGGGTGGCTTCTTGTTTGATGACCTCACGGCGCGTGGCCGTAGTGACTTTTCGTTTACGCGGCAATTCGATTTCGTTAATCGAAAAGTGTTCGTAATTTGTCAATTACGCTAACGCGAGTGTCGGGATGGACCAAAGACATCCTGTATACTAGGCGAGGTCGTTAACATCTCTCCACTGTGGTGTGACTGTCTGCTGTGGTGTAACTGCTCCGCATGGCTCCTGGTTGTCCGCAGAGGTCGGCCGTGTGCATGTACGACGTGCTGTTCCACCAGCCGGGCGGCTACGACGCACACCTCCACCGGGATGACCGTCAGCATTTCAAGTCGCGGGGCCTCAACGTGCACGCCGAGGTGGGGCCTCTGCCACCGCCACCTCCTCCTCCACCACCTCATCACTACAGTCTCCATCACCACCACTCATGCCACTACCACAGCCAACATCATCACCATCACCACCACTGCCACAACCATCAGCACCATCGACACCTCCACCAGCACCGCTGCCACCGACATCAGCACCGCCATCGCCGCCACTACTGCCACCATCGGCACTACCACCTCCGCCGACACTGGGCCTCCCCTAGGTTGACTCAGCCTTAAGCGTGTATCTGGTGCAGCGCGTAAAAATCCGACACGTTGGGAAACAAGGGCGGCCGGGCGCGGTTGCTGGCCACGTCGCCCCCTGGTGCTCTGCGCCGGCCTTTGTCGATGCTCCCGAAGAGCACTCGGACCCGACACTTTGCATGGGCCACGACGGTGGTGCGTCTTTGTCGCGCAGGAGATGGCGCGAGACGTGCCCGTGCTGTCGTCGTCCGAGTACGGGCGGCAGCCGAGGGTGTTCGTGGACCCCAGCGACCGGCAGTTTGCCCGCGTTGGCATCGTGCGGGCCGAGTTCTACCGGCTCAACGGCTCGTCGCTCCAGCACACGGGCTCCTGCCAAAACTGAACCTCACCCCCTCCACGGCCTTCCCATCGCCTTCCCACAGCTGCTGTCACTTCATTCATAAAGGCCCAGGGCTGTGATAGTTTTGGGAGGGGGGGTGCAGCCCCCCCACCCGCCCCATCTTTGTTTATTCGATTCCTTCCCATGACCTTCGTGCCTGATGATGCCCAACGCTTGATTGCGACACACCTCGGGTGACTTCAATTCCGTACACGCAAAGAAGAAGGGTGCATGTGCGTTCGTCCTGTGCACGTGCAGGAGTTTTAACGTTACAAAGTACACGCGGGTGCCGCGGTGGCTAGATGTTAACTACCTTGCCTGGTATGCAGGAGGTCGTGGGTTCGATTGCGACCCTGACGCCTGCTATATTTGGAGTTTGCGGTGTTTCTCTCTCCCCGTAGTCGCGTGGATTTTTCTCCGGGTCCTCCGATTTTTCCCTCCACATTTAGATTCCACGTGCGTTTAGAGTATTTGGCTGCTATAAATTTCCACGCGATAATAATCCACTTTGTTGAGCTATCATTTGTGGCCAGGATGCTTCTGAAAAAGAACTACGTAGCTAAGTGGGCCTTACCTGGTAAAGTAAAAATAGTAAACAAAAAATAGCAAAGAATGGTAAAGCTAAATCTATCTTGATTAAAACTATGTTAGGGTTTGGCACATAGCTCGTAGTAGTAGCAGTAATATAAAGTGAAAAGCTATGGATCTAATTAACAAATTGCACTTTCGAATATATCACTGCTCCAGTATTGCTTTTGAAGCAATATAAAGCAGTGTATATGTGCGTGCGTGTATATTTTTGGAGAGGCCTATGCATACCCGAGTCTGTGCGGCAGCCCCGACAGCCACCCTGGGCCTGTACACATGAGAGGATGACTGCACATCTGTGGAAAAGAGCTTCAGAGCTCATCAGATTTGTCCGGGATAAACAAAGATTTTGATTTAGATTACTCCCCCACCCCACCCCACCCCCTCGTATGCAATGGGTGATGCAATAAAACGTCTTAACCTTGCGATTGTCTCTCATTTACGGGATATCTCTTAAGCCTTGCCCTATCTAGTTGTTTTAACACGTAGTAGTAGTCGTAGTAGGCTTTAGCGACCAACATTATCCATATCAAAGATTTTTGTTGGGTTATATCGCGTAGATATGTTGTTAAACCCGCCACCACCCGACACAGTCAATTAGTAAGGTTTGTCGCGTAAGCAAAACTTCCAATTCGTTAACCCTTTCAACACACCGGTTGTATTGGAGAGTAAACCCCACCATTTACAATGAGTTAACGACGCTGGTGATTACAACCAGCATCAATATTGAAATGTGGGTTTAGACCGGTGTGCTGAAGTTGTAGTCGTAACTAATTGGCACGTTTTGTCTACGTGACAAACCTTACTCAATCGGCCGTGTCGGGTGGTGGTGGTGGGTTTAACGACACATTTATATTCACGTGATCTAACCCAAAAAAAACCTTTAGTATGGCCCATCTAGTTCCGTCGTAGACAAGGTGTTAGTACTGCCTCCGTCACGGTATTCGCTAATATTGCACTTGAAACGACCGCTGTGATGTATGTGTAGTGGGTTCTCAGCGAGACAGACGACGTAGTTGAGCCACACTCGTTTATTTAACCAAAGGCAGTAACAACACTTGAAGGGGTAACGCCCCCTTCACCCGTACTAAATGGGAAACACCCCTAGCACTATTCCCTGACTGTCCTATTCCCAGTCCTCCGCTATGAGTGCTAGGGGAGGCTATCTGATCCGGTCCTGGTCAAGCACGGATCCCGGCACCTAGCTAACCAGGCCGTGCTCTTACAAGAGCAGAGGTCCTGGAGCTCTTGGGCCCGCGCCACTGGCTTGCCTTGCTCGGCCCTGACAAGGACAGCGAGCCAGGGAAGTTCCAGGGCCTATTCTGCCGGTCTTCCGTCTTCACTGGTAAAGCTTCAAGCACTGGCCTCGAGCCCTCTGGCTCCCCGCCTTTTATAGGAATCCTCTCCGAGGGGTGGGGCTATGGGGCATCACAGCGCCACCCATGGCCCCCCAGGGTTAACCCCTGCGGACGTGGTTGTAGACACCCGTGTGTGGGTGCAGACACCCTTGTGTTTCTGTCTGCCTTTCTCCCCGTAACAACCCCTACATCTGGACGTAAGTCGGTTGAACGGCTTTCCCACCGTACGTAGCCAATCGTGATAATCGGAGATCACGATGATCCGTAATTAGAATGAAAAACCAAATCGATAGGAATATTTGTCCAGGTGACAACTTGATTTGATTGGGTTTGGGTGGTGGAGGGTATATAGTAGCGTCGTTGAAAATTGGAATTGTACCTACACGGCCTAACCCAAAAGTAAATTACGAATACTAAATTAAGTTTGCAGTCGACCCACCGAGAAATTAAAACGAATAATTCTGAAATCCGTGTAGAATGCACGGTGTGGTCTCGCTAAAAATGTTTGCAAAACACGCCAAGAGATTTTTTTGATCGTTCCGACAGCCGTACGGTTCCCTCAAAAGTCATCGATGAAACGACACAAGACGTTAGTCGTAAATCTGTTTATTAATGCCAAGCAGTGTGCAAATTATGCATTTCAAAATATACTCATCACGTTTTGCTTCTTGAATAACAGCAACCAGCTGGAAACGTTTGTTCTAAACCACAAGTGTTTTTACCCATTTTTAAATCTTAACACGCGTTATTTTTTTTATTTCTACGCGCGGCTACAAGGTTTGTGGCGCTGGTGGGTCCTGGTGTGAGGCAATGCATCATTTATGACTCCCCTCGTCATTGCCCAGTGCGCCCCCCCCCCCACCCACCTGCCACCCCCTCTGGCCTGTGTGCCCCAGTGCAGTTGAACTGCCTGTAATATTTAAACTATACAACAAAAAATTACCAGGTAAGGCTCACCGAGCTGCTATACAGCTTTTTTTCAGAAGCGACCTGGCTATCACAAATGCTAGGCCAACGAAGCGACGTAGCGTCATCATCATCATCACGTGGAGATTTTATAGCAGTAGCCAAATGATGTTGATTCTACGTGGAGCGGAAAAAAAACGGAAGTCCCCTGACAAAAATCCACGCGACCTTGGGAAGACGTCAGGGTTAGGATAGCACCCACGACCTCCTGTATATCAGGCGAGGTAGTTGACATCTCGCCACTGCAGCGAGTTACTCAATTACCCGTCTGACATCAAATGGGTATCACAATTCAATGTTTTTGGCCGCGTGAAGCAAATTTAAACTGCTAAAGTGGCGGTTCCGACAGGTGAATATCTCTGGTCTGGGCTCATGAACTATATCCAGGGTCAAAACCTGCTTAGCTTCTGAGCTCAGACGATGAAGGGCTCCACACTCTCTGGGTGATCTGCTGCTCATTGGGCAGCAAGGTTGACCGATTAATGGAATATTAGAATCCACTGAAATGTTCACTTTACAACTGTAGCCCAGTGGTCGTTGTGTTCTCCGCAGGAGGGTGACCAACTATGGCTTTGGCCGTGTAAATTCCACTTCTAAATTATTTCCTGCTCAAAATGAGCATTGGGAGGTGGTGCTCATCTCTTGTTTACAACCCAGAGATCGTAGGTTCGATTCCGACCCCGACGCCTGCTGTATATTTGGAGTTTGCGTGTGTCTCTCTCTCCCTCCACATTTTAGAAACCTGCGTTTAGAGTCTTTGGCTGCTGTAAATTTCCACGCGATAAGCCACTTATTTGAGCTATGAATTGTGACCAGATCGCTTCTGAAAAAGAGCTGCATAGCTCAATAGCGCCTTACCTGCTTAGAAAAAAAAACCTGTTTATCATTATAGTATGGTATTATTATTTTAGGAATTTGACGCGTGACTGTCCACAGTTGCGCGGAGCTTGCGAGGTGAGACCCGCGCCGTGTTGACACGCACGGACATCAAAAACTGAACGGCGATACTTTATTTTGTATTTTCACCTCAGTTCCCCCCCTCCGCCCGTTCCCAAATACAATATCCGAGTTGGCGAGGCTTGCACTGTGGCTATATTCTCACTCGAAGATAACATTCCCTTCACAACTGTCGTTTAGCCAATTTGTTTTTGAGGCTTTTTCACGGGGCGTGAGTTTTATTATGATTATTTTACACATCAGCTGTACGAAGCTCAACATTATCCTCATTTTGTTTCCCATAATTGTATTTCTTTACTATAATTGTATATATATTTTGTAGTATCTTGTTTGCCCTGGTTGATCCCTGTTGTGCACAGAGTGTGTTCACATTTTCACACGCATCGCACGGTGCTTCCCTGACCTTTCCGCGCGAGCCGCCGCATGACATAAATGAGCATTGATACTATTTCCGTACTTAAAATGAAAAATTTAAATCACGCCAAAAAAATGGGGCAAAACGCATTCTGGGAGCCTCCCCCGTTGCCCCTTCAACCCAACCGAGACCAGAAACTCCACTTGCTCATCAGAAGGAGAAAGTCAAAGCAAAAGTGCAACAACAACAACAATCAACGACAACAAATAAAACCCAACAGAAATTCCCCCCCACCCCCTCGAAAAAATATTGTTGCTGCTTCAACTTCTCAAGACGAAATGAAAACAATAACTGGAATCACAGTCGGTCGGTCGATCGGCAGGCCGGTCACGTGCAGTGGGGTTAAGTATGACGATGACCGGCCAGTATTGAAGAGCAGGCCAAAGAAACTATTAAAACTAAACTGTTTTTTATTTTACTTTACCAGGTAAAGCCCACCGAGCTGTATAGCTCTTTTTCAGAAGCGATCGCAAATGATACCTCAACGAAGTGGCTTATCACGTGTAAATTTATAGCAGCCGCAACTGCAGGGAGAGACACACACGCAAACTACAATTATACAACATACGTCAGGGTCGGGATCGAACCCACGACCTCCTGCATACCAGGCGAGGGAGTCAACATCTCCTAGCCACCGTGGCGCTACAAATACCTTCAAGTCGAGGCCCTTTGGCCAGGAGTGGCGTGAGCAAGCAATTGCAGGGCTGCACCTTCACCCTCTATCGGTCTAAAACAACGTCTGATAAGCATCGTGGTGGTGGTGGTGCAGGTCCAGGCTGCTGCTCTCTGCAGTAAATCGTATTCACAGAAAACGACACATATCCCCACGGTAGACGGGTGGCATAGTCAGAGGGATAACACCGTCAAGAGACAGAGCTGTCGAGATCCTGGATTCGAATCTAAACTGCTCATTCTGTATAAGTTGCATTTCGAATCGTCCATCCTTGACGGTTTACACATTAGTACAAAAGCCACCCTATATTTGTTATAACGTATCTGGAGCCGATTTAACTTTGCGTGCTCATTTTAGAGTCCCCGTGGAGACGCAGGTAGTTTTTTTTCCCCTTCGTTTTTATTGCCGCAGTTCGTTTAATTTGTTTTTGCCATTTTTGGTGCCTCAGGTCAAAATTTTGTAGATGAGACTATCCTGGTCTACCGAGCGCTCTCACCCAGTTCAACAAAATCAACATGCAACTTAGCCGCCCGTGATCAGCCAAATCAATGACCGCACACAAACAAAGACCAAGTGTAAGATCATTTTCGGCCGCCTCCTTTCAAAAATACGCCATCTCCTATCCCTCCCATCCACAATGTGTTCCTCCTCCTGTCTGTACACAACCCATTGGAGCCGGTCACAGAGCCGTCTGAGACAAAGACAAAGATTCCCCCGTGTATCCTCTAACAGATTGTAGGGGCAAGCGCTGTTCGCGAGCACCTATGAAGGCCGGCACGGCGCACGAGGGGGTGAGTGGCCAGCACCACGCCCGGCCTTTGTTTCCACAATGGCGATGTTTACACACCACACCAGGTACTCATTTAAGGCTGAGTCGACCTAGGGGAGGCCCAGGGTCGGTTCAGACACCCGTCACTGGTGGTGGCCGTGAGCGGGAATAGAACTTGGGTCGTTAGATTCGTAGCGCAGCGCGCTTACCGCTACACTACCGCTCCCCCACAGACACACACGAAAAAACTATAATTAGGCTTTGGCTGAATTTAAAAATATATACTGTACATTTGATTGGCATGTATCAAACACTATTTTCGAGGAACGTAAGGACAAGAGGCATGGTGCAGGGCCTTGGAAGTAGTTCTGGTACATCAACTTCCTTTGACGCAAGGGTGACGATGCCCTGCCATGCTTAGAACTCCAAATAACAAAACAAAAAGTCGCAATCTGAAAACGATGCAAATAGCAGCATGATTTGAACTTAAATCAGAACATTAAAAGGAAATATAATGGTTACAAAAATTACAAAGTATACTATAAGTAGGAGCTTAAAGCCAAGACTAGATTTTAACAACTTATAATTGCTACGGGAGTGCTGTAACATAACGCGTTGATATTTTCACAGGGATGAGGGCGTGTGTGTATATACTGTTTATGTAGAGAACACAACGTTAAGGGCAAGTGCCTGTAAACTTAGTAAACCGTCCGTACCTCACCTCCCGACCCGAGACATCAATTCGCTCGAGTTATGTATGCATTCCACACACCAATGGCAAGGCCCAGTATGGTTACTCGAACACAAAACACCACCGCGGACTTCACGCAGAGCTATGCACGAGGTTTTGCATTTGAGCAGACCCCGTCGCTCTGTGGCAAGTCAACGGGAGGCATGCTGTGGATGGACTGGCAGCTGCCAGAGCAATGTGGAATGTCCGTCAGTGGCTTAGTTCTGCCAGAAAGGACGAGTGCGTCCACCCGCCCACCCTCCCGACCTCCCATCTCAGCTCATCGGAGCATCTAGAAATTGTAGGTCATGGATATATTTTTCCATTTATTAAATCCTTTATATTAAGTTCACTTGCTTGCGCGCTTACGACCGTGCAAATCTTTCGGTCGTTTTTTAACCCACTTCCCGTGATCCAATCGAGCTGACATTTTGCACACAGACTCGTTGTGCGTGACAATTTATTTTCGTGAATTTTTTTACTTTTTAGGCAAAAAATTATATTTAATTACCAATTGCTTAATGGTGGCAGGCAATCATCTGACCCATAGGTGGCAGCCATCTCAAGCCAGAGGACGAGAGGACTCTAGCCGCCACGCATATAAAGGATTTATAGTGAAAAACTTTGTTTTTACGGGTTAATTTTTACTTCAAACGAGGCACGGCCACCCAGAGGCTCCTGGAGGTCTATTGTGGGGCCGTCTTTTGTGCGAAGGCCATTTACCCCCCCACACCCTCAGGGTGGCCCTGAGGTTCGAATCTGAGGGATCTAGGCCATGATAAATTCCAAGGAGGAGAAATTATTCTTCGGAAAACAAAGTTAAACTAAATTAAAGGAAATTATTCAACTATATATATTTCTCTTTTTAACCAGGTAAAGCCCACCGAGCTATATAGCTATTTTTTCAGAGGCGACCTGGCAATTACAAATGATATAGCTCAACGGAGTGGCCCTATCGTGTGGACTTTTTTCGCAGCCAAACACTCTCTGTAAACGCACATCGATTCCAAATGTGGAGGGAAAACCCAGAGGGCCCAGAGAAATATCCACAGGTGGAATACGCAAACTCCAAATATACAGCAGCAGGCGTCAGGGTCGGGATTGAACCCACGACGACCTCCTGTATACCAGGCGAAGTAGTTAACATCTCCTAGCCACCGTGGCACCCATATCCCAATCATTCCCTGCATTGTAAGTTATACAATTTGACGAAAACAAATCACGTGCACGCAGAGATGTGTTTATAATACATATATATTCTGGTCATTTTGAAAAAGTGGTCTATTTTATCTTGTGAACAAAGGCGCCCTGAGACATTAGTGGAAGGCGCCTTACAAATATATGTAAATTATTATTATTATTAAGTGGTTAGCTGAAAATAATACCCGTTTTTTTGTGTTTTTAAAATCAGGGATTAATTTCAATCGGACTTTTTCGTGGCCGAATTCCTGCAGATATTTAGCTTGGGGCGGGGCTTTGGATATTGGAGAGCCTCAAAAAAACCATGACATTTCTCAGGGTGCCTCATTTTCATCCCGTCAATTTTCGGAAATAAATATCCCCTTGTGTCAGCCAATCGACTTTCTTCAGGAAATATCGAAGGCCAGTGGAACAACAACATCGTCATCAACGTCATCACTCCAAACGTCGGGAAAACACTTTCTTTACAACCGTTCAAATATTTCCAAGAACGTGTTATTTTTTTATTCGCCTGCGCCTGGTGACGATAATAATATCATTTGTAATGCGCTCAGTCGGAGTTTGCTCTCAGAAAGACGACGGGAATGGTCAAGAATGATCCAGAAGGCAGCCAAAACGGGTGTCAACAATTTCCCCAAGCTCTGGGGTCTCATGAAATCGGGATGTTTTGGCCAACTGCATCAACGAGAGTTCATACACGTGGGAGGAAACCGGAGCACGCGGCGAAAAAGCCGCGCGTGTGAGGGTGGTGACACTCAATCCACGTATAGATGGAAATCAACCCACTTGCTGTAGTGCTAGGATGATGGCGGTACAGCAAGATTGAAAACTAATTTCTTTAGAACCGCTTCATGTTGCATTTAGTTTGTTGTTCTTCCCCCGCACCTCCGATTAGCGCGGTTGGCTACGTACTGTGCGAAAGAAGTTCAACGTACGTACATACAAGCCGGAAGGTGGCGACCTCAATGCCCACGGGTAGGGAGTTTCACGACTGTGTGCGAGTGTGTCTGTGTGCAATCCACCAACCCTCGCTTACAAAGTGCCGGGTTAAAGCAGCGCAGTGTAAGCCAACTTACACTGCGCTGCCTAAAACCGTTGTTTTATAATCGATCTCATCGATTCTACGAATCTTTCTCTCCCCTTCGTATCAATGACGGCAGTTATTCGCGCGACCGAGCGAATGGGGAAACCTCGGCGCGTCGCGAGGGCCACGATGGCGAGCGCGGAGACCGACGCTCGCAGCGCGGTGCAGCAGCAGCGGCCAACAGCAACTCGCATTCGCGAGCCTGGCAATCCTGGGGTGTGCGAAACGGAAGACGCAAAAATAAACACGAAAGCAAGTTTCGTACGACGCGCGCCGACCGAGCCGAAGCCCCGTGGCTGCGTCTTGTTGCGCGTCGTCGGCTCGCGAGTGAAAGGGCACGGCCGACGACGATAATTCCGACATCGCGAAGGAAGATGCGTCATCTCTGGATTTCCGTCAGCCGCGTTTCTACGTCCGCACAGCCTCGGCACGGGGGGGCCCGTTCGGTGCATTTCGCTCTCTCCGTCCCGCACCCACCGTTGGCGGTGCACAACCTGGGGCCTGTAATTATGGCCGGAGCCGACCCGGGACCGAGTTTTTGAAAATATATCAACTCTGAGCACACCACGTCCAGGATGCCTCCTCGCTACTATGGATGTGGCTTCCCAGACACGTGTCAGCGACCAGCAGTCTACGACCGGCGGCCAAAAAAAGATGCCGAGCGCGGAATTGAGCTGCGGCG
The DNA here is from genome assembly GCA_014621495.2 of Entosphenus tridentatus. NCBI lineage: Eukaryota > Metazoa > Chordata > Hyperoartia > Petromyzontiformes > Petromyzontidae > Entosphenus > Entosphenus tridentatus. The sequence continues at coordinate 4,854,354 of CM025643.2, read as the reverse complement.
AAATATCGTGGCTTGACGCACTCCGTGGTTGTGTGGCTCCAACAGGGTGGGCGCTGCTGGAAAGCATCTCTCTGTCTCGCGATTGGATGAAAGCCATGGTTCTAGCTTGGGCGACAATCTAAAGGAAGACGTAACGGCAAATTCTTCGCCGTTTTTCTTTTTACAGCAATGCACGTCGTAGGCCATTTGTAGCAGACCGGCCATCACGGGTCGAATGATGTACGTATGTTGAACTCCTTTCGCACCGTACGTGGCCAACCGTGTTAATCGAAGGTGACGAAATAACAAAAAAAATTGATCGCATTAACGACGACCAACCGTCAGCTCCAGAATGGCAGCACATATTTCTGAAGCTGGGGCGCTGGAAGTATGGGTGTTACAAATTTGTTCTATTTTTACAACAACAAAAAAAGCACATGCTCGGTCAAACTTCACCGGATCAATATCACTTCGATAATGACCATTAGTAGCTTCCCAGTTCATTGCTGGGTTGCGTCTTCCTTTAAATATAACCCCCGGTGATATGACATTTGCATGGGCGTTCGCCGAAAATAAATAACAAAAACTTTTGCCAACAAAAACGTCCTCGTCTATTATTGCATCGTTAAGTCACTTGCGTATTTTCGCAAAACGTGTCGCATTTTGTTGCGATGTTAATTGTTACCTGGACGCGTGACACACTGGGCCACTCCTGCGATCATCTTACCCCTGCGCAGGCCTTTCGTTTTTTTCCGTCCGATTTTGAGATAACCACGAAAACAAGCCGACGTCCGACAAAAAAATGGGGGGCGGAAAAATTATTTTAAGTTATTGCGCGGCCGCTCTTCCCTTCAAAAGTGAGCGCGCAAAAACACAGCGACAACCCCCCCCCAACTTGCTACTGCAGCAGCAACAAGAGGAGCTGGAGGAAGAAGTGGAGGAGGAGGAGGAAGGGGTGGTGGTGACGTTCAGTTCCGACCATCCTGCCGCGGGCCCTCGGGCAGCAGCGACGCGAAAAACGAGAAGAAGAAGGAGCAAACGGAGACGGAGATGGCGCGGGTCCAGCCGTGTGCGCCCGCCGGTGGCGCCGGTGGCGTCAGCGCTGCGGCCCCGCCGCCGTCGACGGCCGCGGGGGTCTCTCTGGCTCCGTCCGCAGGGCCGCCGGCGGCGTCGTCAGCGGCGGCGCCGGCAGGAGCCGGCCGAGCGACGACGTCGTTCCCATTGTCGGCGGCGCCGGCGGCGATTTGGTGTCTTGGGTTTGCGGGGACGTTGGCCGGGGCGGCGCGGCGGAAGGGGAAGATGGCAGCATGGTGCCTGCAGATCGTGAAAAACGGGACATTTTAAAAATTGCGATACGTTTAACAATATATATTTACTGTATGTATGTATGTTGAACTTCTATGACACCATACGTAGCCAACTGTGCTAAATCGGAGGTAAGGACAACCAGGGGAAATGTTTTATCCAGATTTATTTTCACTTTTTTTGCTTGTTTAACTGTATGTGCCTGCGGACAGCACGAACGAGATGGCGTGGTACGAACAGACAGGGTGTATGCAGCGTAAACGAGTTGCAAAGCAACACGCAAATGTGGGTGAAAAGCACTCGGCCTTGATGCGTTTTGCAGAAATCCATCGGCATTTCCAGAAGAATTGCACCATCTTCCGCCATACACTATTTTTTTCATGTTATTGTGGGTGTTTCTCTCGTTACGGATTTAAGTACAAATGAGATGATACAATGGGAACAAAAATAATTATGTACAATCTGAATTGTTCACTCAAATTTTCACCGACGAATCAGAATCGAGATGCCAAATAGCGGCATTTCATCGAATCGCAAACACCTGCAGAACCGTGAAAGTTCAAAGGACCTCACGAAAATCCACCGAGGAGGGCAGACCACGCGAGCAGGTCACGTGACCACTCACAGGTAGAGCAGCAGCACGGTGACCATGACGACGAGCATGCGGCCCAGCGACGAGTACTGGTAGAGGATCGCGAAGAGCGCCGCTCCGCACGCCAGCGAGTGCAGCCAGTCCAGCCAATCGGCACGGCCCATTCCATCGTCCTCGCCCATGGCTCCTCCCACCAGAGCTCCCCCGAGCACTGCCCCTCCTCCCCCTCCTCCTCCTCCCCCCATGGCCCCGCCCCCCATGGCCCCTCCAATAATGGCCCCCCCCACCACGTTGGCCCCCCCCACCACGTTGGCGCCCGCGACCAATGCCCCGCGCGCGTTGGCACCGCCGACCGGCGCCCCCTCCGCAGCGGCGATCCGATTGGCTCCTCCAATGTCGGCCCCGCCCACGTCGGCCGGTCCCCCCGCCGCGTCGTTTTCATTGGCCGCCGCCTGGGCGCCCTCTCGAGCCACCACGTTGCCATTGGCCGGCCGGCCCACGTCGACTCCGCCCACCTGGACGATGCCTCCCAGCATGGCTCCGCCCACCGCATTTCGATTGGCCGCCCTGTCGGGGGCGGCAACGTCTCCCGCGTCCCCATTGGCCGAGGGGTCGTGGCTGACGGCCGGTGAACCCTGGACCATGCCACTGGACAACATCTCACACGTTAGTTACACTCCAACGCACACGCACTCATCGGTGGTGCGGTAATAAGAACAATGCGAACTTCAACTTGTAAGGAGCACAGTATTCGCTCGCTCTCGAAGGGAGAGATGGACGACTCGGGGGCGAGAGCAGGAACCACGGACGAGCGGGAAGGCAGCAGTGACACGGTGAGCCCTTGCGTCCAACAATTGCCCTGGCTCTGCAGTCCTCTATATATACTAAGATATTCTCAGCCAATTCATTCATTCTCTTTGGTTTTTTCGGTAAAGTCACGTAGGTAAAAAATAAAATAAAATAAATGAAAACAATTAAATTAAATCACGACGTTTCGATTGCTGATGATGATTGCTTGTGTTGCAATCTAAATGTCGTGATTGAATTTAGTTGTTTTCATTTATTTTATTTTATTTTTTACCTACGTGACTTTACCGTAAAAACCAAAGAGTATGAATCCTTGCAGTCACGAAAGCTTCAAATCTAGAATAAATTCATTCATTTTTAAACATTATGTACGATTGTACGTTGAACTTCTTTCGCACCGGACGTAGCTAACGGCACTAAATCGGAGGTGTGGGGAGGGGAGGACAACAAACTAAACACAAATGTAGAATTTGTTTTTCAATAGAGTACGGGAATGGCGGTTAGGAATTCACATCAATTTCGGATTTTCCTCAGATAATCAAGATTGGAGGTGGGGTGGTGTGGAACAATGCTTGGCACGCGCTGCGGTGCAAACCCAGCGGCCCGAGTGCGATCTCGAGCCAACCGACACAGACCCAGCATCGTCAAACATCCGCCAAGAACGACACGGCATATGGAGGCCTTCATCGAGTGATAGATGTCTTGGACAGTGGTTCTCAACATTTGTTTGGCTACTACAGTAAAACCTTGGATTGCGAGTAACTTGGTCTGCGAGTGTTTTGCAAGATGAGCACATTTTTTTAATATTAATTTGATAAACGAGTGAGGTCTTGCAATACGAGCAGTACGTGTATACGCTTTGTCTGCCGAGCGTCACGTGATCACAGCTGATGTACGAGTGCTTTGGATTACAAACACGTTTCCGGAACGAATTATGCTCGCAATCCAAGGTTTTACTGTACTGTGATGCCCCCTTCTTTAATATTGTACCACCGCCCCCCCCATGCCTGACCCAACGTGGTTATGAGAAATCAATGTATGAATAATGGACATCAATATTGTAACCGATTGTCTATTTTGTGAAGTAAATCCTAACTAACCAAATAACTGCGAGCGAATGTAAAAGTTAAACGGGCGCTCTGCATGCGTGACGTAGTTTGTTCCTGCTTCCTGGTTACTCCTGGAAACCGCATTGTTTATGATCAATGAGTTTAAAAATATATTTTATATCGTCCTAGGTTGCCGTATGGATTTAATTTAAGCGTAGTTATTTTATATTGGCAGATTCATACAACGCGATTTATTCACCGATGACTCTCATGTACGATAGAATTTCACGCAATTAATAAATCACCTCACGTTACCCCCTGGGAGATTGCGACGTTACCCCCGGGGGTCCGCGTACCCCCTTTTGAGAGCCACTGTTATGGGGGACGACTGCGTGCAAGCGATACGGTGTTCAGCACAAGTCCCCACGAATCTGGCGAATCACTCTCAACCACGTGGACACAGCACAAGAGACAATCCGTATAGGTGGCAGTGGAGACAATGGTGGTGGTGGTGGGTGAAGGTGGTGATGCAGTTGGTGGTGGCGGTCGACATCTGTGGAAGGAAGCTTCATAGCTCTTCGGATGTCTCCAGGATAAAGACCGATTATGATTCTGGATGGCGGTGGTAGTAACGGTGGTGAGAATTACTCGCTAACAGCATTTCCCCCAACAGCCTGTCAAGGCTATACAGGGGATCTTTGTCTTTGTTTGGTGGTAATAGTGGTGGTGGTGGTGGTAATAGTGGTGGTGGTAACGGTGGTGCTGGCCACCCACCCCCTCGTGTGCCATGCTGGCCTTAATAGGTGCTTGTTACAAGCACTTGCCCCCACAGCTTGTTAAGGCTATACGGGGGATCTTTGTCTTTGATGTCAGTGGTGGTGACGGTGATGCTGGTGCTGACGGTGGTGGTGGCAGCGACGTCGTTGGCAGTGGTAGTGTCAATGGTGGTGGTGGTAGGGGCAGGCGTGTTGGGGTAATGCTCACTATCGTAGGTAGTACTGCCGCGCGTAGACCTGCTGCAGCCAGTGCAGGTGCTGCCTGTATGCCGGGTGGTTCTCAAAACCCGGCACGGTCCCGGCCACCCCGCGGAACGGACTCTGCGGCGGCCTGCGCAAGGGGGGGGCAACGGGAGACACCGACGCGACGTCATCAAGCAAGGTCTCGCAGCGGCCGCTCGGCGGGACAAAAGAGAACATTTCTCATGGCTCTAGCAGACAACCACGTGGGTAGCACGCAGTCCGACGTCGTCCAGTAATAATAATAATGACGATGCGGAAAGTTTCACGCGTGTCGACTGAGCCGAGGCCCTTGCAGTGAGAGAAGGGAGCGAGCGTGGCGCTAAACATGAGAAAGTGCGTTGTTTGGCAGGTCGAACACGGCCCCCTCTCGTCCCCAATTAGTGCGGCTGACATGCAGCTGGGTATTTCCCTCTTAACCCTTTCCCGCTCCGAGACGTCCGCAAGTTGCAGGGTGGGTGTCCCGTTCGCCGACGAATCTCGGAACGCGCGAGTGGTTCGGCGTTAATTATATTTATAAAGGCGTAGCGCCGCTGTTTTTAAAGTCACTGTACTCACCGCAGAGAACTATAGCAACACGACCGCTGCACTGTGAAACCTGTGCCAAAGTGTGCCACATTCCCTCCCGCATGGCCTTGTCCGATTCCATTCCGATGACGTACGTACAGGTACGTCATCGGAACAGAATCTGAACAAAAACCGATGACGTACACGTGCGTCATCGGAATGGGAGAGGGTTAGGAATATTACGATACGCTTACAGGAGGACCACATCCATAACCTTCCGTCAGTCATAAAAACCGTACCAAAGTTAAGAATCTCGTGCAATATCGGCCAACAAAACAACATCTGTGATAAAGAGCTTCAGAGCTCATCGGATTCCTCCAGTCAAAACAAAACATCCCGATTCTGAACACCGTCTCCGCCATTGCACACGCGACTTCCTCTAATGTGGGTATCGAGTTAAAGAGTCTCACCCAAATATCCATTTATCAAAGCCTCGTTAAGTGATACGCCGGACACATTATTTGGTGACACAGCCGCTGCTGCTGCTGCTGCTTCGTTGGTAGTGGTGCACAAGCACAGTGAACATAAACACTCAAACTCATTCGTTCAGAACAACACCGTGTGCGACCTTAACATGGTAAAAACATCATTGGTACCTCATTTGCCAGTAGAAAAATATGATAATTGGTTTTTTACCCTTTTATCTGGCAACAAAACTGACACCTTTTTTTACGAGGAGTCATGTTTGCATAGACCACTATACCTGCAGTCATAATGCAAACAAAAAACACAACTCTGATAATGTATGCACTGTTCTTGAAGTTGATTGGACCAGATGACGCCAAAAGGCGCACATCTGGTCCAACACCATGTGAGACTCGGCTCTAAGAAGAGCTGTCTCGGGTGTGGACCAATCAACTTCAAGGACAGTGCATACATTATCAGAGTTATGTTTTTTGTTTGCATTATGACTGCAGGTATTGTGGTCTATGCAAACAAGACTCCTCGTAAAAAAGGTGTCAGTTTTGTTGCCAGATAAAAGGGTAAAAAAACAATTATCATGGTAAAAACATATTGCCCTAAACGTCACCTTTTTATACATTTCTCAAGACCACGCATGTAGCGTTATTGGCACGAAAGGTGTTACATTTTGTCGTTCCATTATTAACTAAGATTATTTTTGTAAAGGAACGATTTCAAACGAATGTTGAGCGCACTAACACATTGGAGCTCTCTCTGTCTGTCGGAACATCCGTCTGTGACAAGAGCTCACAACGATGATCTGCTCTCCATTTCGATATTAGGAATCTGCTGAAGCTATGGACTTTTAAATCTAGATTGAAAACGCATTACTTTAAAACTGCTTTTGTGTTTAGTTTGTCGTCCTTCCCACGGACCCCAATTAGCGTGGTTGGCTACATGCGGTGCGCGAAAGAAGTTCAACATACTGTACATTAAATGTTAGTTTTGAGTTGTACCGTAATTAGGGGCTCGCGCCTTGCATACAGGCAGCCACGTGTATCAAAGCGTCACCCCTACCCTTGCAGAATCCATCGCTGAAAGGACGACAGGTTTCCCTCGATTTACGCACGTTCGGTTTCCGAAACGTCGCGTTGGCGTAATTGACAAATTACGGACACTTTTCGATTAACGAAATCGAATTGCCGCGTAAACGAAACGTCACTACGGCCACGCGCCGTGAGGTCATCAAACAAGAAGCCACCCGGGAGGCCGCAGTCTCCACAGCACCTTGCCAGTCATTCCTGACAAAGTTGTTCATTATTTTAGTTTTCAATAAATTATTATTCAGTCGTTTTAATACTTACGTTCCTGATTATTATTATTTTTGTGTTATGAAAGTTTATATATGTGTGTGTGTGTCTTTAGGTTTAGGAGTCGGGTTGGAACGCATCCCGAATTCTTTGGATTAAATGGGACAAGCCGTGACGATTTACATCGCAATCCGTTCATAAATCGAGGGATACGTGTGCATTAGCGTATATGCAAATTCCTGATTATAAATTCAGGTGCCACGGTGGCGAGATGTTAACTACCTCGCCTGGTATACAGGAGGTCGTGAGTTTGATCCCGACTCTGACGTCTGCTGTATATTTGGAGTGTGCGTGTCTCTCTCATCATCATCACGGTGGCTATGAGATGTTAACTCCCTTGGCTGGTTAACAGGGGGTCGGGGGTTTGCCCCGGACCCCCCGTGTATATTTGTTTTTTGTGTGTCTCTTACCCCCCCCCCCAACGTGGTCGCGTTGATTTTTCTCTGCTTCTTCCGGTTTTTCCCTCCAGATTTAGAATCAACATCATGCATTTAGAGTATTTGGCTGCTGTAAATTTCCACGTGATGCCACTTCGTTGAGCTATCAATTGTGAGCAGCTCGCTTCTGAAAAAGAGCTGTGCAGCTCAGTGGGCCTTAACCTGGTAAAGTAAAAATAGTCTAGAAAATATCGTATAGGATGGTACAGCTAATTCTATCTTGAACAAAACTATTTATGTAACTCGTAGTAGCACATAGTGAGAAGCTACGGATCGAATTACCAAATTGCACTGGAGGATTTATCAGTGGTCTAGTATTGCATTTGAACCAACACAAAGCGTGTGTATATATGTGTATATTTTTTTTTTCACGTAATATATCACTTCGTTGAGGTATCATTTGTGATGGTCAGGTCGCTTGTGAAAAGAAACTACACAGCTCAGTGGGCCTGACCTGGTAAACAAAAAGAAGTTTGCTTAAGTTTTAGTTTAATCGGTAATTCGCCTGCGGTTAATCGGTTAATCGCGAGCGGAGAGTGCACGGTGGCGACAACTCCCGCCGCCTTCGCCGCTCGTCTTCTTACGTGAGCGTCGTCGTCGGCGCCTGCTGCGCCACCGCACTCGCTGTGCCGCCCCCGCCCCGAGGCATCGTGGGAGCAGCACAGGATTGTGGGACGGGTCCGGAGGGAGGGGCGGCGGTGGCGGCGGTGACGTCGCCGGTTTCCCGGGCAGCCGTCACCAGGAACACGACGTGCCGCTCCTCGTTCTGAGAAAGCGGGGAGAGCGCGCGGCCATCGTCACTTAAAACAGCCGTGAAGGAGGCCCTTTCTTCCGCCCCCTGGGCCCTGTCGTGTCAAACTCGGGGCTACCGTTCGCCGAATTTCTGTTCCCCCCCCCGCCCTCCTTCGTTCGGCGACTCGTGCCTTGTATCAGTCTCGCATTGAGGTGTAAATTTTTAAAATAAAATAAAGAAATAATAAAAATTTAACCAGCCATGACAAGGAGCGATGCAGTGACGTCCGTATAAAATGTGTAAATAAATATTGAATCGACCATGACGAGTTGCGCCGGCAGTGCCGCCCGTCCTATGCTTTGGCCGGTTTAATGCCACCGCTGCCGCTGGGCACAGGTGTGTTTCAGGAGATACAGCACAACAAATCAAGTGGAGAACCACATTTGCCGTACGTGTGTGTGTATGCATGTATGTATGTATGTATGCACCGTACGTAGCCAACCGTGCCAACTGGAGGTGCTGCGATGGGGACCTTTTGTCGTGCGGTCATTCAGCAGCCGAAAGCCTTAAAATGCTGAAAAAGCATTGAACTCGCTGCACTTGTTGAGGTCCTGCTTAAAAGTCCCCGGGCGGTTTGTTGCCTGAACTTGAACGCGGGTCCCTCAGTGGCACCAGCTCAGCGCTCCGACCTCCAACCGCCCGGCGGTACCCACCTGAGCTGCTCTTATTTTGTAACAAATAACGCCACGGTGGCTAGGAGATGTTAACTACCTCACCTGACATACATGAGGTCGTGGATTCGATCCTAACCCTGACACCTGTTGTATATTTAGAGTTTGCGTGTTCTCCCCCTGGTCGCGTAGATTTTTCTCCAGGTCCTCTGGTTTTTCCCCCCAAATTTTGAATCAACATGTGTTTAAGAGCATTTGCCCGATATAAATGTTCAAGTGATAAGCCACTTCGTTTAGGCACCATTTGTGGTCAGGTTACTTTTGAACAAAAAGCTCTGTAGCTCAGTGGGGACTTACCTGGTAAAAGTACAAACCATAGTTTCATAGCCTTGATGTTCCTGTGGAAAAAGTTTGGTAAAAAAAACAGTTGAGTTTAAACAGGTGCGGTTAACGCGGAGAGAGATTAGCACACTCACCTTTTCCAAGGCGTCTCTGAGCAGCTGTTGATTACCCAAGAGGTTCCCACGGTAAACGAGCTTCTGGGAGGCGGGAACCTGTCGACAGAAAGTCACATTGCTGCAGTGCGACGCAGCAAACGATGAGGCGCGATGAGGCGCCCGACATTTTCGATCCGCAGCTAGATGATGATTTCACCCCTCGTGACGTTGAGCGTTCATCTCGATACTGCAACCCCCGGCGACACGGCTATTCCAGGAATGCCTTCACCTCCCCCCCCACGTGGCAGAGATTTGCGGTTCGAAGCCAGGGCAGCCCTGGTTAATGCTGCGGGTGTACCAAGAATGAAAATACTACACACAATCCGATTCTAAACTAAACAATTTTTATTTTACCAGGTAAAGCCCACTGAGCTCTACAGCTCTTTTTTCGGAAGTGACCTGGCCACAAATGATAGCTCAACGCTCACAAAAAAAAGCTATTAACCTCAGTGGGCCTTACCTGGTAAAAAAAATAATGTAAGTAATACAAATAAAATCATATTATTTACGACATTCGGCCGTCCAGAATAAACATCTCATTCGAGACCCGCAACATCTCCTGGCTTTGACATTCACTGTCGAAGACACCGGTGGTGTAACCATCAGCCACATATACAGAAGGTCGTGGGTTCAGCAGCAGGCCGATGGACACATCTCCTTCACAAATGATGAATTAAAGACTCGAGCCACAGCGGTGTGATTGGGGCCACGCAACCCAAACCATTGACCATATGGTAGACCCATAGAGGCACACAGGGACTCGTGAAGCTATACTGAAGAAAAGTGACAGTGTACGTACGTATGCCGAAGTTCATTTGCAGCGTACGTAGCCCAATTGGAGGTGCGGAGGAAGGACAACAAACGACGGTAAACACAAAGTAGTGGAGCCGTGCGACTCAAACTTTAAACCAAACAGTAAACCACTGGGTTATTTCAACGGAGGAGGAATGGCAAAACTTACACGAACTCTCTCCAGAAGCCCTCTCATGGCTTAGCGGCACATCCCCACATTGGCATTTAGCTACGGATCACATCGCCACGCGCACAACGACATAACGAATTCCATGGTCTGTTGTTGCCGGGGTTTGTCTGGGCTATTGACACAAGCTCTTGCCGTACGGCAAGGCAAACGGAAGAGATGACGCGATTTGCATCCCTCGTTATCGCACGGGACCATGCCGTATTCAACGCACGGCGCCTCAGCCACAGCTGGATCGCCTCGAGAGTCGGGTGTCGACTCGGGCACATCATCGTCGCTCTGGGGGGCGCCAAAACGAGCACCACTTTGCGCGAAAGCAAGAGTGCTCGTCCCACGGAGAAACCGGCGCCGCTGGGCGAACGCGGAATTCCTGTCGCCGGCTCGACAGTGAAACGCGCAACGTCGGGCCAACGACGGTTGGGGCACGTGGTTGGCCAACGCTGGCCCAACGTTCCAAATTTGCTGGGTCATGGCCACCGACGGAGGGGAGCACCACTCCATGTTCTCCAGCAAGGTGGCGAGACTGACTTTTTCCACAGGAACATTGAGGCTGTTAAACTATTCAACAATCTTTTATTTTACCAGGTAAGGCCCACTCTGCTGAGCTGTACAGCTCTTTTCGGAAGCGACCTGGTCACAAATAATAGCTCAACGAAGTGGCTCACCCCGTGGAAATTTATAGCAGCCAAATACTCTGAACGCATGACATGGATTCTAAATGTGGAGGGAAAAAACGGAGTACCCGGAGAAAAATCCACGCGGCCACGAGAGAGATAGATACATAAGCTCCAAATATACAGCAGCAGGCGTCAGGGGTCAGGATCAGACCAACGACCTCTTGCACACCAGGCGAGTAAGATCACATCAGGCCCCCGTGGCCCAAAGTGCCGAGTGGTTTTCGTACGTGTTTGGCGTGTGCCGTTTAAAAACTTGCGCGCCTTTCCTGGCCTGCACTATTATTCTGTTACGACGACGGAGGGTGGGTTTCATCATCGATTAACAAGATGCAAAGACGCGGACGGACATAACCACCGTGGCGTGCAGAGTAGCGTGCGAGTGGAGGCACTGCTTGAGGTCCCATATGGTCCATGCGGAGTCGCAGATCACGAGAACATCTTCCCTCCTCCTCCCCGGATCGCGTATCACCACGGTCACCTGCATCTTCTGTGTGGGGTTGACACAAAGACAAAGATCCCCCGTAGAGCCTTAACGGACTGTTGGAGCAAGTGCTGTTAGCGAGTAGCACCTATGAAGGCCGTCACTGTCAAGGGAGTGGGTGGGCCAGCACCACGGCCGGCCGTGATATTTTTACACACCGCACCAGGTCTTCATTTTAGGCCAAGTCGACCTAGGAGAGGCCCAGCACCGGTTCAGATAATCGTAACTAGTGTTGGACTCGAGCAAAAGAAGTTCAACATACATACGCCTCATTCAGGCGGGTGAGGAATGACACATGCATAGCAAACGCGTAAATGCCACCCGCACAAACATTTAAAGATCTACACCTGTACACGTGTAATGAAAGTAGAGTAAACCTACGGTGCGACTGGACTAGTGGCCACGGGAGGTAATGCCAGGGGAGTCAGCCTGCAGTACGAATAGACTGGTGGCTACGGCAATGATCGAGACTAGGAGCGTGGCCAGGTGACGGAAGAGGACAGTGGAGTCTGCTGGTGAAGTGGGCCGACTAGAACCCGGGAGAAGGTTCGGGAAAGGGGGCGTAGCCTCCGACCCTATAAAAGGAAGATGCGCGGGAGACTCGGGGCTGTTGCAGTGGGGTCTCCCCGCCTGTCCGAGTGCGAGCACGTGGGTCCTTAATAAAGAAAACCTTCCCAAGAAAAGTGCGTCAAAGTCGTCTTTACACTTGTACGATAAAAAAACGCCTGTGGACTACAGCACTTAATTGTACTGTACCAACGTCACACACGTTTGTACAGTGCCAAGAACGGGAACAAGGCAGCCCCCAGCACGGTGGTGCATGAACGTCACCGCGCGTGAACATCGCACGGCAGACACACATTCATAATTATTGGCGCACACTTCCAGCTCATCTGGAAGGGCACACAGATCCGCCCCCAACCCCCGTAGCCTTATTCTAGGCCGTGTTGAGCAAAGTGCCGTCAGTGAGCACCTATTTGAGGTCGGCGCAGCCAACGGAAACCACTGGCCAGCATCACGATTGTGCAGACGTTCACGCATTTGTACCGTGGTGTTCGTTTAAGGCGGAGTCGACCTAGAGGAAGTCCAGGAGAAGATTTGGACAGCACTTGTCACCGTTGTCCCTGACTGGGAATTGAACACAATGTACAAAGACAAAGGCCCCCTGTATAGCCTTAACAGACTGTTGGGATGAGTGTTTTTAGCAAGCACCTATTAAAAGGCCGGCACGGCCAGCACATGAACATGCCAGCACACACGCACACACACCAGCACACGTACCAGCACACACGCACACACACACACGTACCGGCACGCGCACACACACGTGCCAGCACACCAGCGCACACGTGCCAGCACACCAGCGCACACGTGCCAGCACACACGTGCCAGCACACCAACAAACACACACGTGCCAGCACACACGTGCCAGCACACCAACAAACACACACGTGCCAGCACGCCAGCACACCAGCACACACGTACCAGCACGCCAACACACACACACACACGTACCAGCACGCCAACACACACACACACACGTACCAGCACGCCAACACACACACACACACGTACCAGCAC
>CM025643.2:4759474-4809530 GCA_014621495.2 Entosphenus tridentatus | reverse complement strand
CGGTGCGATAGCGCCATGGTGACACGCGTCGTTGATTATCATCTCTTTCATGCCCACGTAACCTTTGGAATGTCTTGAGCTCAGCGGAACAATGGCCGCGATTGTGGTGGCCGGAGTAGAAGGCGCACGGGGCACGGGCAGCAGACTATATCCCATCGCTTGTGACAGAATGCCCCGCTGTATCCCCTCAGTTATCAGTAACAAGCTAACATGCAGGTGTAGTTAGCTGGCACGGGAAGAGTGGTAACACGCATTGCCCGCCCATGCACCGACGTGTACACAATCATACGGACAACATAATGTGGGCAAAATTACGTCCGTTTTTAGTCGGTGCTTTAAAACAAGGCCGTGTGCATTCTCCATGCAGGATCGCGATGTCACCTGATGATGCAGGGCATGATGGAAAGACTCCGTCTAATGGTCACATTTATACCTCGTGCTGTCGAGATGTAATCTTTGGCGTGCATTATTACTGTCATTTGTTTCAAGCTTTCTCGATTTGCATGAAGCCTACACACTCACTTTCTGCCTGAGCTTTTCATTATATACAGAAAGTGACAGAATTTGTTTACAATGATCCCCTGATTTTGCCCATCGAGACCATACTGGCAATTGCTGTTGATTGAGCACCCTATTGAGGCCGACACAGTGTAAGAGTGATGAGTGGCGTGGTTGACACTTTTCTCGGCTTTCTTTTTTGCCCAACTACTGCTGCTGTTTGCGCACTGCACCGGGGTACTATTTGGAGGCTGAGTTGAGAGGGGTCCAAAACAGGTTGAGATAACTGATGTTGTTTGTGGCTGGGAAATAAAGCCTTGCATTGCCGGGTTTGTAATGTAGAGAAAAAAAACTGCCTGGCCACTCCGTACTGAGGATAAAGATTCCCTGTATAGCCGTTAGCACATTTTTGGGGCAAGCGCTGTCCGTGAGCTTGTAGCAAACTAAAATGAAATGTCCACTAGCATGTCTATTGCATACAAACACTTACGACCGATGTCATGCATTGGTTAAGCTACCAAAGATAAATATAGGAAAATATAAATAAATAGCTTTTCAAACATTTTCCTTTATTTAACTGTGCAGATTAGCAAAGCGGAATTCATAAGGAAAACAGTGTTCTGCAATTATCATGCAACTGTATTTGTGTACTTGAATTAATTTGTGTTCCCTGTGTGTGTCTGCTCCCCTTATGTTGCTGCTGCTGCTGGTGACACCAACATCATTTCAACTGCCACCCACGTTTGGAAATGTATTTTCTTCTTCATGGCCACACATGGTTGGCTCTTTTTTAATATTATTTAATTCAAACCTGCCTCATGCCGATGCTGGACTGTGCTGTTTCACTGCCGACAACACAGCTGCTGTGAGTATACGATTTACGGTCACACTACACATGAATGTGTTTGTTTGAGATGTGGGGGTAGTGGTGGCACAGTGGTTAGCATGCCGCACTATAAACCTAGCCCCAGGAATTCAATTTCTGGGCATGGATAGCATCAGTGGCAAGTGGAATCTAAAACTTTCTCGGCCTCAACTTGGAAGTAAACAATCACTGGAGAGAAAAGGGTGGCCATGTGGAGTTCTGGCGACACCACACTGTTCTACACTGAGCTGGCCTTAATAGGTGCTGCTAATAGCACTTTCCTCAAAAACCTGTAATGCTTTACGGATAATCTTTTTTGTTTGAGTGAAATGTGTTCGATGTGTTAACATCAAACATTACATGGCCTTGCACCTCTTGTTTGGCTGGATAGAGGGGTCTAAACTAATGTAACATGGGCTAGAGAAAATAATCCGGTGAAGTTGCCGATGGCTGGCACCAGTGGTGACAAAATCAGCCTCTGTAGAAAAAAAAAACTTGTGATAACATTACGTAGCGACCGGTGGCAGGTGCCCTCCTGCAACAAAGGCGGGCTAAGAAGTAATGCTTACAACAATGGGAAGTGTTAGGCAGATAAAAAACAACATAGTTTGGGCGGTGGGGAGTACAGGTATTACATCTCCCTGTTCCTCCAGTATTTTAACTACATGAGTAACACATGGGTCTTCCCCATGTGACCCCTTATGTGAGGTCAAAGTGCGTCTTATTTGGCCCAAGCACGTTGGTGATGTCACTGACATGCATGATACAGGTTTTTTGGGTTAGAGTGCGTAAATAAAAATGTGGTGTAAAAATGTCACTGCCGCTAAGTGACGAATAATGGCTGCTACATTTGTGTGCGTGTGCATTGGTGGTGGCGGTGTGTGGTAGTCATCGAGCACACTTGTACATATTTCGGCAACCTGAGTTCAATTCCTGGCCGTGCACATCGGTGTGAATTGGTATGTATGTAAAGCCGATTCGGTTGGGTATTCCCTTGGTCACTCATCCCCACTCCTTAGTCTGCAAGTGCCCCGAGCGGTGTGCCAACATCATCAAGGCTGGGCAGATAACAGCAGCCGCTTGTGTGTGGTAGTGCCTGGTGCCGTGCCAACCAACATTACATTGTTGGTGTTATCGGCAGTATTACTGTTATTGTTGGCACGGGATGGCCTGTGAGAACCGGTGCCCATTGCCTAATTCACAGAACGTGAATATTACCCACAACTGAATTTACAATATTAATAACCGTGTCTTTCGAGCCATCATTATTTGGTCTCCCTTGCGAAAGAGATACGGAATCTCAGCGGGCTCTCGCTTGGTTAAACAAAGGATGTTGATTCAGTCCAACTGGTTTTGGTCAAGCGACTTTACACGTTGCGGCTCGTTAAATCCATTTGTAGCCGCTTTTGCTGAGGATGCTTGGCTTTAGATTATTTAAAAATCAGTGGACACACCTGCACCCACTCGAGATAGACATCACAAAAAGTTACATCGTTTTTTACTGCTCTGTTTTCCCAGTTTTGCTGCAAAGCTCTCCAATGTGTTTTTGAGCCGTACAGAGCTGTTTGGCATGAAGCAGTAGTCCCCCCTGCCTTTTTGGTATTGCTACCCCTCCCAATCAAGACCACTGTTCATTCCCCCCCCCCCCGCCTCAGGTTATGAAGGCCACAGCACACTCGATATCACATTCACACTTCAAGTCAATGCGGTGTTAGTAAGGCATTTGTATACCTGTATTTAGTGTTAGGGAATGCATTTGTTTTCATTGTTGCGTATTCGTGCGCTTTGTTTGCCGCAAAGTTCCGCTGACGTTCCCCCGTGCGCATTCGACACTTCTGCATGCCTCGGCTTATGCCCTCCTTGAAGGGAGGCGGCGGGGTGGTTTGTTCCACGGTTTGAGAACGACTGGTGTAAAGAAAGTTTTATTGCTCAGCATGTCCCATTGGAGGCGCAGAAGCTCATTCAGCACTGGCGGTTACTCACCGTGGGAGCGCTGTGCATCACAATAACGCCTTCATGGCCAGGACGTAAATTTGGATGTAAATTTTCTCCTAAAGTGGCTGCGTGAGCCTCAACGCTGCTGTTGCCGCTGCTGCTGCTATGTGGAGTGTAAACTGCCCCCATGTCTGCTGCTTTTCATGGCGGAAATTTGGTTGGTTGGGGAACACCATCTTTCATGAAAACCTCGCAATAGTAATAGGTTTTTACCCTTTTATCTGGAAACAAAACTGACACGTTTATGTATAAAGGTGTCAGTTTTGTTGCCAGATAAAAGGGTAAAAACCTATTACTATATCTTGCTACTGGCAAAGGAGGTCTCATAATGTAAACCTCTCAATATTTAGCTTAATTTACGACCACCGCGATTGAAATATCTACGCTTGGTGACAAAGTTCTGACTGAGCTGCAAGGCCCGGGCCGTTTGGGGGGGGTCGGGGGGTTGCGTTCAAAGTTCGCCTCGGTTCCACATCGTGACGCCAAGGCTCGCCCCTCGCACGCATCACAGTGCACTGGTGATTGACAAATCCGTTATACAATTAATATTTGTCTGGATTTAACTAGGTGAGGGACTGTTTGACATTCGCTGTAAAGTTTTTTTGTAAAGAAGTTTGAAGTTTTTTGAATAAATTAATATGTGGGGGTCAATTTAGCCCAACCCCTCTAACATCCCTATCTAATTAAGCTCAAGCCTCATGTTAATCATGTGACTTGTGGCCGTCCCCCACCCTGCAATTCTTCCGCTCTCTCCGCTTCCTCTGAAAACAGACGCTGCTCTGTGCCGCAGCGTCTATATATGTATGTTGAACTTCTTTCGCACGGTACAGAGCCAAGAAGTGTGGGGGAAGGACACATGTAGCTTTTTCCTCTATCCTCATCTAACCTGACCCTTTAGTCACGTTTCTCCATTACTTTTACATTATTTTTCTTTTTTTCCCATTATTTCGCTCCATACATTACAACCTTCATTGTAGTTGTTGACTAATTACCAATCGATAAAGTGATTACTTAATTGCGGCTTGTGTTATGGTTAAGCTGAACATGACAATAAAAAGCAACATACCAATGTACCTCTGAAAGAAGGAAGTTTTTAATCAACATGTACCATCGGCTTTGACGTACTTCAGATACATGGCTAATAGGGGAAATGCGAGCTCGGAATTACAATGAGAAACGGAGAGGAACACGTGGATTAAAGCACATACACAGATTATAGACATTAAACATTTTAAGAAAAATAAGTGGGCATGGGTACCACATGTCACTGGAAGCGATGATGACCGATGCTCAAGAATAATGATGGAATGGCAGCCAAGGGTGGAACTTGTCAGAGAGGATGTGCATCTATGACATGACCCGCTCCTACCGGTCATCTGTGAAAAAGAGCTTTACAGCTCATCAGATACCTGCAGTCTAAAAAAAGCTTGTGATTCTGACGGGCATTCATCAAGACAATTTGGATGAAATTAACAGATGGAGAAACGAAATCTTCTCCTTGTGCAGGTGTCAGCTGCTGCAGTTTGTGGAGGCCTTCATCCAGCAGTAGAATGATCGTGGCTGATGTTGAGGAATTGCTTAAGAGCGCTTACAGTATACACACTTGGAGGTTATGCGTACCTCCGTCGCTTTTGAAACTGGCACTGAGCCAGTGTATGTCTTGTCACAATGAACCCTTGACATCCTGCAGGTGGTTTAGTCTGGCTCTCTGCCTCATATGTTATGTTAACGTCGTCCTGCAAGTATCTTTGGTGTTCTGTTCACTGTCATAATTTTGATGAATTGAAATGTGGCTTATGATGTGTGTTGATGGCATCACCAGAAATGCCTTATAAAATGTACGAGTTTGACTCCTCTAAGACTTCTCATGTGCATCCCTTCCCAAAAGACACGTCCTTGCACCCAGATCCACATAGACATGCAACAATGACAGATCTCCTGTATAGCCTTAACAGACTGTTGGGGAAAGTGCTGTGAGCAAGTTTCTATTAAGGCTTGCATAGCACATGAAGGGGTGTTATAACCAGAAGCACTCCCGGATTGCCTTTGTCGCCCCATGTCGATGTTAACACACTGCACCACGTACTCATTTCAAACTGATTTGACCTGTCGAAGCCAAGGACACATCTCGATATCCAGTTTACTTGTTGTTGCTGAAAAATTAACTCGGTCGCTGAGTTTCTACCCCAGTGTACAAACCACTGCACCATCACCATACACACACACACAGTAACACAATGTACAACAACAACAACCGCCATTTGCTACTAAGTGGCGGTGACGTCACCACGACGCTTGTGCCAGGCCATGTGCACCTTGAGGCCACACAATGTACACCCACACATGCACATACAAATATACGTACACCACCAAGTTGAGGCTGTTGAGATCTTGGGTTCGAATCTGGGTAGTTGCCCATGATTAAACGGCGTTCTCTAGTGTGGCGAGTTGCTGGCTGGCCTCAGCCCGGTCACCAGTGACTGGCGACGTGAAACGTAATAATCTAGATGCCTCTGGATCAAACTGCTGACGGATGATGATGATGATAATGACGGCAGCGATGAGAATGTATGTACGCATTGACGCTCTGCCTTGTGCTCTGTCTCAACAGCAAAAACCGCTTGAAGGCTATGTTGGGTTTGCAAACCTACCCAACCAGGTGTACAGAAAATCGGTCAAGCGTGGATTCGAATTCACACTTATGGTTGTCGGTAAGTGGTCTGTTTCTGTGTGACATCCACTCCCTTGGTCTCTCCTTTTCCAAGCCCCTCACTATTTCTCCCATTGCTGATGCCCAAGGCAAGATGCATGAAGCCACATGGTAGCACACTGTGCAATAGGAACGGGGGCGGGGGTGGGGGGGAAACCTATGCCCTGCAGGTAGGATATGGCCTGCAACTTAATTTCATGTCACCTGCTGTACGAGGAGGCCTTAGAGGCCAAGTGTTGGTTGTGCAGGAGCCGTGAGATGTAATGGTGGAAAGGATATGATGGTGTCCAGGTTGCTTCTGAATAGAAGCTAATAACTCAGTAGGCTTTTACCAGGTAAAATAAAAATTGTAAAAAAAATAATTGTCATTTGCTTACCAGTCCTATAATTTGCACTCGTATTGTGTGTTTTTGTATTGTTTGTTGTAACGTTCTGACGCGCCCCTACTGGACACCTGTGAAAAATGGCTTCATAGCTCATCAGATTCCTCCTGTATAAATAAAGTTTCGGATTCTAAGACATGGTGACATCATTGACTGGCTGCGATGATCTGCTGACCTTGAAGTTTCCACTTTGAGATCTGCAAGGTTCCATTATGAACCACACATGGGCTCAAGTTTTCTTTTCAATTACGGCAGCATCATAAGCAGAAATAAAATTGCATTGTTTTTGCAATTCATTACAAACGACACACTTAACAATTGTACTTGGACCACAGGTCTGAAGTCATAATTTCAGTGAAGCTCATCCTATGAGACTTCTCCCCATCCTCTCGTGAATTAAAGGCGTCTTGGGGGTTATTCAGAAATGCTTCTCTGTAGGAATCTCTCCACATTAGAATGTGGGACAGGGAATCTACACCTCGTGTGTTACTTGGAGAACCTCGTCAAGGCTTCTCTGACAGAGCTGTCTAGTTAATGCAGAGGTCTGGGGGGTCCCCTGGCTAAATTTAGCATTGAGTTTTGCTCATCCCTGTTTATTGGCCGTGAGCCAGCTATAGACATGTCGCGTAATTCATAAAGCAAGCAGTTGGTCTCCAACCAGATAGATGAGCGGTATTAAGAGGAGTGCAATAGGATACACGAGCATTATGCAGGCATAACATGAATCCGATAGATATGAAAGAGATTGAAAATAGATATACAGTAGTCCCTCTGTTAACTTTTTAAATCCGTTCCACAAAAACGACTGTTGACCGAAATAACTGTAAATCGAATTCACAAATTCACTTAGGAGTTGAAAAATACGTCAAAATCACTGAGTCTACAAGAGAATCTGTGTCCACCGCCAAAGCAGAAAAAGTAACGTAAACAAAGCCAGTCGAGGTCTAAACGCTCATAAATGGGCGTCGCTGATTGGCTGAGGGCACGGCTCAGCCCCACTTACGAGCACTCGGATTGGCCAAAATCGGCACCCCGCGTGCAGAATGTAAACAGGCCGTTAGTCAGAATGTTATCGTTAGTCGAAACCATGGGGTCCGATTGGAGGATGGACGTTTAACTGATAAAACCGTGAACCGATGTCATTGTTAACCGAGGGACAAGTGTATTTAAAAGAGAGCTATAGGAGATAAGAGACTTGTATGTCAGTGGTATCTCCCTTTGGGAGAAACTAACGGCAGCTGAAGCAGGGTAACGAACAATAGTTTTTAATTTACACTAGCCTTTTATGGATTTACAAGTCTTTGTGAAGTTTATATCCCGGCAGTAGGATCTGATGCTGGACCCTCGGATGGTGGATCTGGTGGTTCTGCCTTGTCAACGATGATGACATTTGCGACTTTGTTGGTGGATCAGTGGTGGAATTCCACAATCTTATGACGAGGACCAGTCTACAGAAACACTAATAATAATTAAAACACATTACTGATGTATTATGGTTTAGTTTGTTGTCCTTCCCCAGCCCGTGCCGATATTTGATTGGATCAGAGGGGTCCAGTTATTGTTTTTCTTTTGTCGAGCCGTAGACTTTTCGCTCGCCCGGTAGCACCACCAAGCCTGCCGAGGTGCCCCCCCCCCACCACTGCTACTCAACAACGCTGCTCAACGATCTTCATCGCTTCTGCAGCGTTGAGGAGTCGGCGGCGACCGTGGCACAGATCTGTATTTGGGAAATATTTGGTGGCAGCTCTGTAGAGCTGCTCGGAATGTGCCGTTTACTCGCGAGGCTTGCCGCGGAATGCGAGAGGGGGCGGTGGGGGGGCGCCTGTGATGTGGGGAGGGCCGCCTGTGATGTGGGAAGGGCCGCAGGGTCCACCACTCATGCCCGCCGCTCCCGTGTATAGGCGCACGCGCAACGCTGGGCCCCACCTGTCCCTGTCACACAGCGAGTGTCGGGCGGCTATTAATAAACGATCAACAAAACACGGTAATGTGAACAAAGGCGGTGGGGGGGGCGGAAGCAATTGTCGTGGAAATAATAGCCAAGCAAATAGATGAATGAATCATTATGATAGTGGTTCTGCTCGTCAGGATATAATTAGCTCCTGTTTGAGACGATCTTTTGCCTTCCACTACAAACCCAGTTTTATTGTTATCGTGGTGGTTGTTTACCCAGAAAAGCCTCGTTGAGTCTTAAGACTATCTTTAAAGAGGATCCAGTCATTGTTTTGGTGCAATAAATGAACAACATGGTGGGACCCCCGTGTCCCGAATAAACGGAAGTCAAAATCGTAATAAATGTATTTTTGGCGACTCCGTCCCACCACGCACATAAACGACGCGACCCACCAGAAATCAATACTCTTGTTCTTCACCAAGCACCCGTCGTTGCCAAAATTGCCATAGTCACAAACAAAACTTTGAAACTTTGATTAGCTCATCGTGTAGAGCTTGTCGAGAGGAATAGATTTCCGCATCGTTTGCCTTTAACAAACATAAAATGACTTCGCAACGCAGTTTATTCGAGAGCCGGAGGCTTATGGGACCCCAGGGTCCCGCCATAAGGTTCAAATGTCCAAATGATGGGCCACTGTTGAGCTATCATTTGTGGCTTTTGGCCTGGTAGGAAGGGGATGGTTTAGTTTTATTTGTGTGTGTTAGGTGATTTGTTTACCTTTCTTGTACTTTGCACTCCTATCCTGTTTTGTACTGTTTGTTATTGTAACATTTTAGCCGCCCCTACTAGACATCTGTGAAAAAGAGCTTTATAGCTCATCGAATTCCTCCAGTATAAATAAATATTCTGATTCTGATGTATTTCACAGTATAGAGTGGCGATGTTCCCATGTGTAATCCCAATTGAGTTATTTGCCGGTAATGTAAAAAAATGTGGACAGTTTTCCCAATACAAGTCACACTGTAAGCATGTTTAGCTACGTCGGTCAACAATATATACAAGAAGCAGAATTTACATGGATAATGCAACGCACATGTGTACTATCCAGATCACTCCTCCCCCACATTACCCCAGATATTGTTGAATTTCGTTGTCTGTATATTTCATCCTTATGGCGGAACCCCGGGGTACCAAATGATACAAAATGGCCGAGGCAATTAAATATTTTATTTCTGGGACACACACGACTGGGGTACTGATCAATCCGAAATCAGTGCCACTCCGCGATGTCGAAACGCAGCGAGGACGATTGCGCTGAAACCCTGAACGCTCCTATGCACCATAGTGCATTGTGTACAGCTCGTCCAGATGAGTCGATTGCCGCATCACCGACCATCAACAGACTAAAAATGACTGCATCACGGACATCATGCGATAGCCGGAGTACTATGGTACCCTGGGGTACCGCCATAAGGTTAATTTATAACATCAAAGGGTATTTATTATATGTTAATACACCTTTAAGAATATTGGTTTGGTAATTCTCATAGTTCTGAACATACTTTTTGTACCATCCTATTGCTGTGCCCTAGAGTTCTGATACTTATAGTAAACTTTTAAAGCATTTCAATCGATTGCTTGGGTACCACACTCATGTCTCTTGGCAATACTGCGTTAGTGCTAAAGATATAATACTCTTATGACATGGGTCAGTCTCTTCATGCACAACTCCTGTTGACTTCCTGTTCAGAGGCTACTCCTTTTAACGACCCCCAGATGATCGGTTCTGTGGTTCATACGCAAGACTCGCTGTCAGAAGGTTGCAAGTTAACATCTTGGTCAGGTGTCCACTCGGCCATTATCAATCGAGAGGTCATGTGGAGAACTATGGCTCCTGCCATTGGATTTTGGAATATCCACCGCTTCTGGCTCAGGGTCACCAATAGAGCTGAACACCCACCTTCACTATCTCCACTGCTGAGTGTCATCTGTGGCCCGTGTCCTCTTATCCCTTTGACAATGGCTTTTCCAGGAACACCGCCATTATCGTCGCATCGGTGATGCTGTAGATAGAGGAATAGTAACGCCCAAGCTACGAGGATTCCGTGCGGTTGTTCAGAGTTGAATTCAGCAGGCCAGCCCATCTGCCTGCCTGCCTGCACTCCCTCCCCTCCCTACAGCTGAGCTGCGCTTGTATCTCTGGCAAAGATGCAATGCTCAGGGCTTCCATGGCATTGAGCAAAGAGTAACTTGTGTGGCGCACTGACCCGTGCACTTTGGGGAGCGGGGGGGACCGTGGCCTCGATCTTTTGAGAGCAGAGCACGTGGCAGCTATTTATTTATTTATCGCTCTGCGTTACAGCCTCTCGCGTCAGTTTGATGGCAATAGCCTGGTACAGATCTAGGTTGCTCACATGCTGTGCGTTCGACCTGTGAGTTATGCGGCTGCCTGGTTGGTTTCTCCCCACCATTCCAAAAGCACCCGTTATGCGTACGTGTTAAATCATTCGGGGAATGCGTCTCGGTTCGGCCGCAGGGTAATGTGGTTGGAGTGCGCGACCCGTAGTTCTGGAGTTAAAAATTCCATTCAGGAGCCAGCTTGTCCCTATAATCCCATCCGGGTTACTTCAATGAGGAGAATTTTAGCGGTAGTCAATTGTGGTTGTACTCTATAGATACTAACCCCTGCCATAAAAATATGGAATTTCACCCACTTTCTCATGGCTGTCAATGGAGATGAGCACAGGGGGAGACATTTGCTTCTTATCTTTTTTTGTGGCCCAGTGGATCAGTGGTAGTGCGAGCGACGTCCAATCATAGGTTGCGAGTTCAAATCCTAGTTTAGCATTGACTAAGCCGATCTTGTCTTGGCTCTTTCTGTAAAGTCACAAAAAAATAATAAATAGGAAATAATCAAATAAAATAAACCACTGTGGTTTTTTGCTTTTATTATTTAAAATTAGTTTTTTTTGCTTTTATTTTTTTATTTTTTACTTAATTATTTTTATTTTCTATCTACGTGACTTTACCGAAAGAACCAAGAATGTGTATTCCTGCAGTCATGAAAGTTTTAAGTAAAAATTTAAGCCGATCTTCCCTAAAAGGTCGATGATAAAAGACTATTTTGGGAAGCCAATCGAAGTAATCCTGTGGGCAGACTTGCTGCTGCCATAGGAAGGTAGAAATTTACACCACTGTGCTCACCACTGTCATTCGGGATAATCCTGACCCGATTTCCTATGCGAGCAGGGAGATGCATTTGCCCTCTGCTATGTTATTGCAATGGAATTTTCATTCGGTCATCGATGACTGACTGAGACCAACCTCGTATGCTGCACATGAGGACCTGTTTTACCCATGACTAATGATGCAGGGTTAAAATCTTGAGATGGCAGTTACCTTAAAGAGTGTGGAGGTTTGAGATGTAAACACCCTCCTCCACAATTTAATGAATCATCACACTTGTGGGTCATTATTGACGCGCAAAAAAAATACTGGCCCTTGCGGGACAGGTGAATATAGTACTTTCAACACGTTTATAGAACGGGCAGTGTTAAATCAGTAGAATCGACACAGCATTACCAGTGTAAATCTTATTAGCTAGCCGATTAGGCCCTAATTGGATAATCCCATTATCATGCAGCCTTTAACAGAGGGCCGATCATTTAATTAAGTGACTGCTGGCCCGTCAAGAGTTTTTTTTGTTGTGCTTAGCTCTTGCCGATGGACAAATCGCACGGAATGTTCCCGAGCCCTTCAGCTAAGCAGGCTTGAGCCTGGGTAGTGCTTGGAATGGGTAACCACGATGCAATTTCAAATAAAACAGGTGTTATGGGCGTATGTGAGCCGTATAGGGCCGTTAAGCAAAATCCACCTTCACCAACCAGCACTGACTAACGTGGTGAAATGTGGTCCAATAACCCTCACAGCTTGGGGGGTGGGGTGGGAAGGTCCTCATCCAGCAGTGGATTAACAAACTGGCTATAACTAGTTTAACACATCGGCTTCCACAACCAATATTATTCATAATAAAGGTTTTTGGGTTAGATCGCGCAAGTATAAATGTGTCAACCCTCCATCACCCGACACGGCCAATCAGTAAGGGATTTGTAACGTAAACAAAATGACAAGTAGTTACTACTTCAGCCCACCTTTATTATGGCTATAACTATTCAAGAACTTTCCTCTGAACATAATTTAGGGTACGCATTTTAACACTTAGATTGTTTATTAAAAACCAAGTGAAACACAACACATGTTTTCATTGATTGTCTACATGCCAAGTGAGATTGGGGTTCTGTACAATAATAGAATGGGCAGATGACTGAGAAAGGCATTATCAGAGGCAGCCAGAGGTCAGGGGTCAAAGTGAAACGTACCTAAAGTCAGATGGTGAGATGCAGTTAAAGCAGAATCTTGGGTGTTTGCAGAACAATATAATGATAGTTCCATTTATATATAGCGCTCTTCATCAAGGACCTCAAAGCACCGTACAGGACACAGCAACAGCAGACACTCGGCATTAAAATAAAAAAATTCAATATATTTTAAGAATCTAATAATGGGCTCTGGCATAAGAAAGGAAGTATTGGCATTGGCAGCAGGGGCAGTGATGACCTATTAATACGGATATAAGAATAGATTGAATAATATGTAGGAGGTGTATACATCTTGAAAGAATTACACAAAAGTGTATTGCGTTTTAAACAAAAATGCAGTTTATAAAAGTGATGTACTCTGCATCTAATTCAAGAGTTCTCATGTAAGTAGTAAGGGTGGGGTGGTGGTCAGTGGTTAGCTCATTGTCCTGTGAACCTGGCAATCTCAGTTTGAGGCCTTGAGTGGTGATTGATATGTGAACAAGTCCTTTACCAGCCCTCACTGATCTGCTTGGTGAAGTATGGTCAAACAACCCCCATTACAAAAAAGTGTAGGAAGGCCTTCATTCATAGATGACGATACATTATTATGATTATTATTTTATTATGGGTGCCCTGGTAGTGAGATGTTAACTACCTCACCTGGTATACAGGAGGTCATGGGTTCCATCCCTACCCTGACACTCATGTTTTTGGAGTTTGCATGTGCTCCCCGTAGTCACGTGGATTTTTTTCCAGATTCTGCGGTTTTCCCCTCCACATTTAGAATAATCCGTTTAGAATATTTGTCTGCGATAAATTTCCACGTGAAAAGCCGCTTCGTTAAACTACAATTTGTGGCCAGGTCGTTGATGAAAAATGACTATACAGGTCTGTAGGCCTGACCTGGTAAAATAAAAAAAATAGTTTTCATTACAAGAGATACCTTAAATATTGTATTATAAATTTCCTGAGGATTGGGGTGGTGCTCATCCACCGTTTACAGCCCTGAGCTAGTGGTGCAAATTCCGCACTTGGATGACAGGGGCGTGCCTCTATCCATAGGACGATCACTGTTGACTTCTCCACAAAGCCGTATCCGTGAGAGGATGATGGGCTGAGTCAACCACCAAACCAGGTTTTTAACTCCCAACCTTGCGGTTGTGAGCCCGCTGACTCTACTGCTGAGCCACCTGGCTGGATATCTTAAATCTACAAGGTATTAGTTTTTTTACATCAACTTGTGTTATACTCTGTTTTTTTTTATCACCAATTGCATCCCAATTGTATTGTAGGAGTTATGGCACGTGGTGAAGGAATGTCTTCACAACCCCTTCGCACATATCAGAGCCTCATCTTGTTTGGGTAGCCTCTCTGAGGACTCACTGGAATAGTTTTTGTATCACTTGAAGAGAGGCCTTGCTTACCCACACACTGGACAGCTCTCCTGCATGCTCTGTAAAGTGACTTGCCACATGTTGTCATCTGATATATTTATAAACGTTGACCCTCGTAGCTCGGCTAGACCAAAGCGAGCATCCAAATTTTTATTATAGTGTTTTCCTTTCCATTTTAACTGATATGACTATTAACCCCCCCCCCCCCATCTGGTTTTCGCACCTGATAGGTTCAGAGTGATGACATCGACTTAACTCTAAGACCAAAACAAGGAAGGCTTCTCCATAAATATGGCTATTGCCTGGTTGTGATCACCAGCGAAACTTCGTACGCAAATTGTAAATGGTGTGGGTTTACTCTGCAACACACCGGTGTGCTGAAGTAGTAACTTATTGGTACGTTTTGTTTACGTGACAAACCTTACACATTTTCTGTATGGGGTAGTGGTAGGTTTAACGGCACATTTATAGTTACACGATCTAACCCAAAAGAACCTGGATTATATTGGTCGCGAAAGCCTACTACGTGTTAAACCAGTTTTTTTTCCTTCTGTTATAGTCATTGGGGACGGCATTGACAGCATCAAACTTGCTTACAAGGGTCGCTGTTTGAAAACGAGACAACGGTTCACGTGTCCCAACGGGTTTATTCCATCGTCCAATTTGAAAAAAATACCGACTGACACACCAGCGAGCCTCGGTTAATCTAAGGTTGATGCCCCCATTCAAACGGAGGGCCCTCATTTGTCCCGGGCCGAGTGGCCTGACACAGCCGTGAGCCCCGAGCCACACCAGCCCACACATGGGGGACAGCGTCAATACGAGTCGACCAAAACGTCATTCATTATTTAATTCCACCAGACCCCCACTGTACCGCACATTCCCACAGTAGTGTCCCCATACTTGGCATTTTTTGCGCCTTCCCCCCCCACCACCCTCCCTGGGGTCCTGAGCTTTCAGAATGAAACCTTGGCTTTAATTGGGCTGGAACGGGGTAGTGGTGGGGGGGGGTTGTGGTGAGGCGGTGACAGTGGGAGAGATGCAAGGGATGTGGTGGGGGGAGGAGGAGGGTGAGGGGTGCTTGAAGGCATCTGCAGGCACCAGGCATTTTCTATGGCTGCATGGAATGGCGGTTTCACGCAGCTTTTTCTTTACATGGGTCGGCATCGCATTTATCACCTGCTGTTAATATCGCTACGACTTCATCCTCGGCGGATGACAAAACTCTGTACGAACTGGATTCTGGGCTGTGGGAACAGTTTTGAAGTTTGTGTAATCGTCTTCAGGTGAGAGACGATTGCTTGTGTTGTGATCGAAACGTCGTCATCTATTATTTCTATTTACGTGATTTGACCAAAAGATCCAAAGAGTATGAATTCCTGCAATCACGAAAGCTTTAAACCGTTAATTAATGTAAAACAACATATGTCTTGACTCTTCTCTCCAA
The DNA here is from genome assembly GCA_014621495.2 of Entosphenus tridentatus. Lineage (NCBI taxonomy): Eukaryota > Metazoa > Chordata > Hyperoartia > Petromyzontiformes > Petromyzontidae > Entosphenus > Entosphenus tridentatus. Next base: position 4,793,983 of record CM025643.2, on the reverse strand, counting down.
GAGGGGGGGGGGGGGTGGTGGGGGCTAGAGGGGGGGGGGGCAGTCAGCTGTTACACACTGCCCATCGATGTTCCAACCTTATGACTTGGTGGTAGCATATACACGCCTGCACCGGTGTCTGTCCTCTTGCACTCAATGTCTGTCAAGTCTTGTTTGAGCGAGTAGTGGTGCCGGTATTCACACTTTACTCCTACGCAAGCGACACGTGTTGAGCACTTTTGTCAATCCACTGCTGGATGAGGGCCTCCTGTGGTTATTAGGTTAATTAACACCCACAACTCACATGATGGTTATTGACAAAAGGAATTTACATGTTTCAGCTTACACATTGGCACAGCTGCTCTGTGATATACATGTTACTGTGTAGCAAATTGATTTTAAAAAATTGTTCCTGGGTAGTAAGTGTTATTTCCTAATTGCTTATGCTTCAAACGTACAGAAAATGGCTTATTCCCCACAAACTTTGCTTTTGTGACCAGGACAGTGATATTTAGAAATTTACGTATTTTCAATGAGAAAACGTGGTGTTCAATTGTGTCATTCCTTCACATAAAGTCCTGGTCACAAAAGCAAAGTTTGTGGGGAATAATATCTATTTTCTATACTTTGAGGCATAAGCAATTAGAAAATAACACTCACTATCTATGAACAAAAATCGTGTTCCGTAGTGATATATTATTAATATTATCGTTTTTGCCCTGCTGCCCACCACGAAAAATTCGCAAACATTTTATCGGCTCTGTTAGACATGAAGAGTGAGACCAGCAGTGGCTATGGATGTTTGTGAGCGGAGAGTCAGGTTGAGAGTGAATGGGAGCGTAGATCATCACGGCTTGTTGTGGTGTCTGCATGTGCCCAGCTTACATTCCAGGAACAAAGCGGCCGGAAGGATAAGCCCGGACTGATGTAGCCACAAAGTATACCCCGCCGACACCGCAATCTGGTGCGGCATCGCAGGGTGCTCTCCCCCTCGACTTACTGACTAGGCGGCCTCACCATCAAAACTTGTATCGTCATTGTTGGCATCCGTCATCAAATCACCATTATCATTAATCTTATCGTCATAAAACCGTCAGGAAATATAATCATCGGTCGTTTTGATGTAGGGTGTCAACCGCCCACTGGACGTTCATCATACTGTGCCTGTGATTGGTGCCTAAAGCAGCTACTTCGGGGTGTAACTTGTGCCAACTAATAATAGGTTGAAATTGCAACTGGATTTGTCTTTTCCACAAACACTTGCAGGCAGGCTCAACTCCTCTTACCTGTGGATATTTGTGAGCAACAGGAGTAATTGACGTGCTGAACAAAGTTGTGCAGATAAAAATCGGTTATGCTCCAATATGCATAAATATGTGCAACATTTAGGCCACACAGTTTCACGAAATAAAGCCACAGTACCTTTGCAGTCCTTACGGACAGTGTACACGTCAAGTAGCGAGAGAGCCGCTCGCAATTGGAAGGTTATGTGTTCAGGTCCTGGTTGGAGTTAGACTCGGCCCATCATCCCTCTGGGGTAGATACAATGAGCACCACTTTGCAGGGAAGTCGACAATTTTTTTGTTTGTTTGTTAGAACCCCCCCCCCCCAGCCATAGGAATGGAATTTCCTGCACTGACTCAGGCCTGTAAACAGGAGTTGAGCAACCTTCTCAACGCTTAATTGAGCATGATGTGTGTGTGTACGATAAACTTCTCTCGCACCGTACATAGCCAACCGTGCCAATCGGGGGTGCGGGGTAAGGTAAACAAACAAACACACGGCTGTAATCCACCGCGTGATATCACCTTGACGTTGAGTGAGACTTCGGAGCTTCGGTTATGATGAATTATTTCCATTCGGACATCTCGCGGTGAGTGTTGCATCACCTCGTGTTAGGCTGGCCCCTGAAAGATGACGTCACAGAAACATTACTGTATTCCGTTCACAAGGCCTCTTTTAGCTTCGTTGAGTAGCGCACCGTTCATATCCCCAGCAAAGAAGGTTTGTCACAGATTTAGCAATCGCGCTCATATCTTTTAGTTCTCACACATGCAATGTGCCAAATTAAGCTACAAACCAAAAATATCGTGGCATTTTTTCGTGTGGTCTTTGGTAAGCGGCCAGGGGGCTCAGCAGAAGAGTGAGCCAGGTCTCACTCGGAAGGCTGCAACTTTAATTCCTGGTTGGGGGGTTGAAGATAGCCCATCATCCGTAGGTGGTAAATAAAATTAATACTGCTGTGTGGGGGAAGTCAGAAATAGTTAATCTGTGGATAAACTCACCCCTACCATAACAATGTGGAATTTCCGCCACTGCCTCATCGCTGTTAACGGGAGAGGAGTCTGGTCTTGTTACTTATTTGAGCAGGAATTCACGTTGACGTCTTGTCACCAAATCACTTGCAACCTGGGCGAGACCATAAAATGACGACACTTAAGAACCTGTTTTAATCACGTGGGGCTGAAACACGGTTTCCAACGGCAGAGGCTCCGCAGTGCCAGCTCAGGACATGATGAAAACCCTGAGCTGCCTATCCACATCCGTGTGCGTGCGTGAATGCCTGCCTGCGTGCACATCTGCATCCTTACTCGCCAAGGCAGGAAGCAGAGTAACCTGAGCAAGACCCGAAGGCCGGAATGCGGCTCTGCTAACAGGCATCACGTGCCACCTGGGCCGCGGGTGTACACACAGGCACGGAGAACCCATGAGCAGCCGACATTAGAAACTAAACTGAACTTTAATTTGTTTTATTTATTTTACCAGGTATGGCCCACCGAGCTATGTAGCTCTTTGTCAAAAGCAACCTGGCCACAATTTATCTCTCACCGAAGTCCCTTATCATGTGGGCATGTATAGCAGTGAAATACTCCAAACGCACGTTGATTCTAAATGTGGAGGGAAAAACTGGAGGACCCGGAGAAAAATCCACGCGTCCAACAGGGAGAACATGCAAACTCCAAATATACAGCAGACGTCAGGGCTGGGCTCGAACCCACGACCTCCTGCGTGCAAGGTGAAGGAGTTAACATCTTGCCGCTGCGGCGCCCAAAGGGAGTTTCCGCAACGCAAGAGCGAGTTTGGCGTCTCGAAGCCCGGGCCATTGGCCCAAAAAATGCCTTTTTCGTACCATCCAGGGTGGCAAATCTAGAGATAAAAGCATTTTTTTAAAGCATTTTATCTCTAAATCACAAATATGTATTACAGCAAGGTCACCATGGTAGCTTTTTGTGAGAAAGAATTTTTTTTTTAAAGAAGAGTGCTGTAGTTTTATTGATGGAGAATATTGTTTTGGGTGGGGAAAAAAACGTGAAACGAAATATCTACGGACTGTGAACATCAATGGGATACAACTAGCTTCATCGGGCGACAGCCAGATTTGTGGAGAAGTCCACCTGTTTCATTCCTTACTCAGATTGTAAATGTTGTGGCTTGGCTCCCCAACAGACCGGCGTGCTGTACTAGTGACGAATTAGCATGTTCTGTTTACGTAACAACCCTTACTAGTTGGCTGTGTCGGGTGGTGGCGGGTTTTAATGACACATTTATATATTTACGCGATCTAACCCAAAAAAACTATTTTGGCTAAGCATGGGGCAAACTTGCAACATTTGCCAACCCAGGTGATACCGACCCAACCCTCTCCCTGGCTCAGAGGCTGTCAGACACACAGCAATGTCTGAGTTTTTAGAGAAGCACTTGTATGTCTGCGTGCACGAAGAGGGAACGGTGAAGTGGCCGTTAGAGAGATCCATGAATGATAGTGGAAGATAGCGTTTGATGTGATAATTTCTTCATTAAGGATCACTGGTCTCGATCTTTTTTTTTCAACTCATGAATTTAAGTTAATTGTGCCTCATATATATTCTTCAACTTGTTCATTTGCGAATCAATTAGTTGTGATTCATGTAAATGTTTGTGAAAAGCCACTGCTGGAAATGTTTAGATTTAGGCTACTGGAGTGAATGAGATGGTACGAACAAGATCGTACAAGTGAGAAAATGCAAATGGCTGAATCAAATCATGACAATTCACCAAATCTCAGGGGGAGAATCATTTTATGCGTAAGTGCTCGGGCTGCCTGACCAGTCCTCTCTCTCTCTCTCTTTCCTGAGTACTGTACGTTTGTGTGGGAAGGAAACCGTGGGTGCTCGAAGAACAAGAGCACCCCCTCCACCTCCCCACGTATATGGTAGAAAAACCAACCCGACGCAAACGCACCAGAAATCCAGCTTGGCTGGCCCTACTATCACCTTAGTAGCACTTCGCTGATCCCGTAGCAGGCGAGGTTTCTGGTGTGCGGGATTTGAGCGAACCACCACCACCGGGCCTCTCTTTCTCGAAGGCGCTGGATATACAGCCGTGCGCCACCATACCCGGGGAATTCCACCGTGGGCCCCATCAGCAATGCCGATTTTTATGACACCTTGTCCATCGGGCGATTGGGAATGAGTTAAAACAACAATGATTCCGACAGCCCTCTTTGTGAACAGTGGTGAAGGCGACCCGTTATTATTAAGATGTTTTTTTTTACCCAGGAAAAGCTTCACCGAGTCTCAAGACCCTAATTCAGTAGGGTCCTTCCAAGTTTGGTGGGTAATTTTTTTGAGCATTTGATGCTACATAGTTCAACTTGGGTATTCATTTAAATATTTCACCTGGGAACTCCGTTGAAATGGAACATCCCTTTTGCAAGCGCGTCTTTCGATATGTATATAGCATACACATAATGACACGTATATTCAAATATATATCTATATCTTGAACAGTATGGGGACATGCAATGAATATTGTATCCAGTCATATATATATAAATGGTTCAGTTGTGCACACAGCCAGTTTATATAGATGTACAAATACATCAAGGCTGTAACCGATAAATGCTAACCACAACACAAATAATGGCTGTTTTACATTTTAAAGAAACACAGCGTGTACAGTTTTAAGTCTGTGGGGACAAACTACGATGCTGGTTATTATTATGGTCAAACTCTTTTGGTTGTAATTAATCATAGTTCTACTGAATTTTCGACGACTGCAGTACGAATGTAAAAGGGAAATGTCAATAAACAGACTGGCCATGAAGAGATGAGGCTTTCCTGCAGCACGGATTCGGTTCTTCAATAGGTCACGGAGGTTGCACAAATCTACGTCGTGTTGAATGTGAGCAAAGTCGGGTAGAATAGATGAAGATGGCTTTCAGTAATTCAGAATCAGAATCTTTATTCGTGCTGCAGGAACCCGATGAGGTTATAAAGCTCTTTTACAGATGTCCAGTCGGGGCGGGGTCAGAAAGTTACAACAACAAAGAATACAAACATACGGTAGGAGTGCAAACTATAGGAAAAGGTAAGAAAATCACTAAAAAATTAATAATTTTATTTTTTTGTGATTTCCCACTGAGGTATAAGCTTATTTTTCAGAAGCAACCTGGCCACAAATGATAGCTCAACTATAAGTGGCTTATGTGGAAATGTATAGCAGCCAAATAATCTAAATGATGTAAACGCATGCTTCTAAATGTGTGTGATAGAAAGACTAGTGCAGGACACGAGTAGAGAAGAGCAGTGGCTTCTCCAACCTTTTTGGAATAGTAACCGTCATTGTAGACCACTGCCTCCCCCCCCCTCCCCCACCGCATCCAACCCCCACCTCTGGCCGCAAAATCACAGCTAAGGTTACTCGGACCACAAAACCAAGCTCACATGTCCCCACGCCTCGAGTCAACGTGGTGTTAGAAAGGAATTTGTTTCATGTTGTTTGGTCGTCACAGTGTGTCCGATGACATTCCTCGTGCACATTTGAAATTTATCCTGCACGGTATCCATGCCACAGGCTGTGTCCCTTGAAGAAAATTTCGCTGCCCCCTAGGGGATGGGGCCAACACAGATATGAGGAAAGCGGACTCGACCAGAGGAGAGGGGAACGGCAAGAGAATCCGAGCAGCCAACCCCTTGTGAGGAATAACTGAGTGAAGTTACTTTTTACGCGTGTGAACGCACACTGGGAGTAACATCACAGGACGAGGCTGTACTGTGGGAATTCGAAATTAATGCAGGGCTTTTGAAGAGTAGTTGCCGATCGGTCAGAGAGCCACCGACAGGAAATTGATAGGGGTTGGCGACCTTAGCCTTTCCACTACAACTCGTGGTCTCCTGACCTCAGTGACCACGGCGGCCCCATCCTCCTTCTCCCCCTTCGTCTCTCTCGGCGACGTGAGAAGTGCGCTGGTTGCGTCTGGATAAGTGTTTGGTTTGTTTGAGCAGGGCAAATGGTAATTGCGTTTAAAAGTGCTCGAGAATTATCATTGACACGGGGCTACTCTGAGGAGGGTCATGCAGCCACCACCCCACTGCTTTTGCGTTGTCCGCGAGCACGCAAATGCCATTGCAACGTGGAACCTGGTGGCTTGCGGATCGCTGATGCAATGCCCCATGGGACTCCTCTGAGCCAGCACTGCTAAGGGCCAGTTGTCATTGCTGGAGCAAGCTGGATTTGTGACATCCCGAGACCATGAGCAATGGCAATGATGTGTGGTGGTTTTCTTCCAGCGGTGGCTGCTGATGATATCGTTGTCAGGACACCTGCCCAACACGGAAAACAGGATATTCCAGGCGTGACTAAAGTAGTTTTTGCACATCATTGCAAATATGCTCGCGAGTTATTATTACATTTAATTAATTTAATGGGCACAGATTACATAAACACCATGCAATGTGTTGGTGTTTAACAGGGATGGATGACTTGGATTTAAACATTTAGGATTTTTTATGACGATTTAGGATTTTAAAAAATATGTTTTTCAGATTTTTGAATAATTTACGTTCCATACCAATGTCAAATGTCTCCGTGCTAACAATAGTTACATCACCCCATGCCACGTTTAGAGCTACTTTTGGCAAGTAAAGTATGGAAGTGACATTACACTAGTTCTGTCACTCCTGGTTTTCGAATCAATCGGGCACAGCATGTATTTTTTATATTACCTGAAATGTCCTAACTGGACTTGACTCTCAGATACATGGTGAAAATCGGGAACACATCCATTATATTTAAGCAATCTTACCCAAACAACTCTGACATGGATAATTGTGGTCGCAAAAGCATTCGTGTTAAACTAACACAGCCATAGCCCATAATAATGTAGTGTTACCATAGGTATGTCATTCACCTCGTCAGTTTTCCAGTCCCGTAGATACATTGCTGCTGCTCACTGCCTATCTTTAAACACATAAACATCGCAGGACTAATGGCAGCCTCCAACTAAATTATTTGGGGATATCAGCCGAATCCAATTCTCTTGAACAGCTCCACTTGTCCCATTCACACGATTTAAAAACGTATCCACCGTTGGTGACATTGATTAGGATCTTTGACTGAACCCCAAGTGAATGGGTGGGGGGGGCGTATGGTGGTTTCATGTGGGAGCCACTGTTTAAACAATGTGTGCATGTTTACTCCCAGAACTTCCCGGGGTCTTGCCCTGCAGACCACAATGGTTTACAGTGAAATGCGGACTCCATACATGCACAATGGCAACGGCCGTTAGTCCTCTGCTGCTGCTGCCACTCTTAATGGCCGACTTGTTTAGACAACTTGCTGATCAAAATCCTGGTGCTTGCATCTGGCAGCCGTCGTGAGTGAGGTTACCGTGGCGACGTCTGGGAATACGATGCAGTATACAGGCAAGGATACACTTCACTACCCGTGTTAAGTGTGGGTGGCGATTGGACGGTGACCTTTTGACACCATCCCACTGAAGTGCAATGCACTTTGTCCATCAATTATCCAAGGAAGAACTTAACCACTCGTTCACAACACACCGCACTCCTTTGCCACTGCCAACGATCGCTTTCCCTGCAAGTGATTTTTTTTTTAAACTGGAGACATGCGAGGGTTTCTCAAGGATTTCCACCAATTTCTCTAGATTGTTTTAACGTTTCTCTGTTGTTTTCAGTTAACACACACAGCATGAATTCAAACAGCTGTAAAGAAAAAAACATTACCAAGGCATTGTGTTCGACTCTCTTTTGTTATGATACTCTTCCCATGTCAGGCCAGAGACTCTTTTCAGCACCCCCTTCTTTAACGCTGTTGTAACTTACACCAAATAATATAAAGCATTACGATGTCAGTCACCTGTAGCTGTCGGCAGGCGGTGGCATAAGTGGTTGGCTATGAAGAACAAGGCACAAAAATTACCCTAATTTCTTTCCTTTGCACGAGGTTCCTTGCCAACCACGAGACGCCACGGTCGGGGGGGGGAAATCATGCTTGTTGTTCAAATGCAAGCGTGGATATATTTACCTTTTCCCATTCAGACGTCTGCAAGTTGCAGGGTGGGTGTCCCGTTCACTACTGAATCTCGAAACTCGCAAGTGGTTGGGCATTCATTTTATATTGAGGTGTACCGCTGTTGTTTTTAAAGACATTGTACTCACCACGGAGAACTGTAGCGACACGCCCGCGCTCTGAGATAGCCGACGCCAAACTGTGCAGCACGCTCCTCCCGCATGGTTTTGTGGGACCCTCGGTACTGATGAAGTCTTTTTTATTGTATCTTCTGGTTCCATTCCAATGACATACACGTACGTGATGATGACGTACACATATGTCATCAGAACGGAATCGGAATAAAAACTGATGATGTATGGTGAAAGGCTTAAATGGTCGTTGTTGATTTGTGTTGCAGGCGAGTCTGGCCTGGGAAAGTCGACGCTGATCAACTCGCTGTTCCTCACCGACCTCTACGCGTCCGAGTACCCGGGGCCCTCCCAGCGGGTCAGAAAAACCCTCCAGGTAAATGACGTGGTGTGCCGCAGCAGGTATTGAGCGAGTCGTATACTGGAATTCCATCGGTTTTATTTTGTAGTGTCAATCTTTTATCTGTTTTGCTTCGGTAAATTTGATTTTGTTCACGGACAATGCTCCTCTCTGTTAGCGGCCTTGAGCCAGTGGTGGAAGTCACTCTTTGCATAGGACAGCTGTTTTTGAATCCCCACTATGTTGTGATGCTCGTGGAGTAGTAGTCTGGGATGTGCAAATCTCGGTGGTACTGGCTCAGTGCTCCAATAACTACATCTCACTTTTTTTTTTACTTACAATTTTTGTGTTTTTTCCACCAAATGTATCCCAATCGTGATATCGGCCTCATGTCATTTGACGAAGCAAGCATTCTGATCTCACGCAAAGCAGCGCAACCCTTTGTGTTTGAAGAACGGCCCACAGAACAGATATCACAGAGCTACCTCTGAGATCCTTGAAAAGCGACTTCTGGTCCACACAGTCGTAGAACGCAGCACTTTCCCACCCGTCCTGCCACCACAATTAATGTTCATCGCATTACAGTCAAACCAACATTTCAAATCCTTCATGCTTAAAGTGAGTCTAAGTGAGGGATTTTTTTTGTGTGCAGTCATTAGCAAAATGGCTGAAACCACGAACTGACTACACTCAGGACCTGGTTTCATCACATGCGGCTGAAACCTGGCTTCGAACTCAGGTTCTCAGCGATGGCCGGTTCAACGTTCTGACCTCTTAGCCACCCGCGGCACCTCAACTGAATCCCACATTGTATCACCACCAGCCCTGTGGAGCCACCTTTGTTGTTTTTGCTGCTATGAAAATTGGTTCATTTGTCCGCTGCTGTCTCTGAAATTGAAATGGATCGCCTTGTTTGTGTGGGCTCGGCGAGGCATTGTGGGTCGAGGCAGTGGGGGGGGGGTGGCCTTTTCAGTATTTGTGCATGGCATGTGACACCACATTCCATGTGCATTCCACTGCCCCTAGTCTCCTCCTGGCTCATTGGGCAGAACGTCTTTCAGCAGTGTCTCAACGCAATGTCCCGCAGCCTTAGGACCTTCACCCCATCCCTCTTCCCCGCCCACCAAGCGTGAACAAAAACAAAGTTACAAAGTGCGGGTCTTCATCATGGCCTTGACAGCCTTATCAGGTTCGCTGCCGACCTCAAAGTTACAAGAAAAAGAATAAGTAGTTACTCAGGTAGGAACCATTGTTTTAGTTGTGATGTTTATAGTTTCCTGATTGATCAACGGGGTCACCTTATCGCCCATTTAACTTCGGTTGTCCTGTGGGAGGGGGGGAGGTGGGGGGAGTACTTGCCAAAGAAACGTTGCCTCTTCACAGCTGCCCAAGGGTCATCCATGAAGATGAGCATTGGCCCATTGCTTGCCGTAGATCGACTTAGCCGGTGCTGACCACCGTGAATAATGGTCAAGTGAGAGCCCTGCGGTGGTGACTCATGGGTCGGCAGATGGACACAGGCACCTAAATTGATGTATTTACGATGTAGCCATCTGTGGATTTTCAAGGCAACTCAATTTCAGCTTTTAAAAAATGTATACGTGTGTGAATTCAACAGTATTAATATTTAACATTCTTAAAACATCCCACTTTGCAAAGCGTACAGAAGCACAATTAAGTAAACGGTGACCTTGTGGGCCCGGTAAGCGAGTTCATGTTTGTGTTAGTCACGTCGCTCTGCGACCTATCTTATAAATCACTACAGGTAAAGAGGCATCCGTTTCGTCGCCAAAAGAAAAAATAATCATTGCTTTGACCAATGAGCCTTTAGAACCAGTGTTGGCCGCTCGTGTTTTGTTTCACGTAGGAAAATCCTAGACCTGTTTTAACTTTTCCGAGTCTTATCAGCAAGGTGTGACCGAGAACTTTTCGTAAGAATGCCGCAGTGGAGACTGATGTTATTGGCTGGAGCCATACGTACAGTTCTGCACCCCACAAGACTTGTTCAATAGCGCACAGCAACGTCTGAACGAGAGCATTCAAAGCTGCCTCCGCGGATTGTAGGCAATACGTGTTTCCGAGACGGCGCTTGATGATGTCCCTTCCCTGCAGGGAGAACCTCGTGTGGTGTAAGTTAACCACCTCTTGCACTCAACAATAGCAGGGTACACCCCCATTATGTGTCCACTCTTGACTACAGTTCAGTGTCAAAGTCAATGCCCCATTATTACTTCTTAAACCATTTCAAAACAGGTGTTAAGATGTTAAAGCACCAAACTGAAACCTTTGCAAGGAAGCATGTCTGCATTAACCACAAATGTACTTGTTTGAGACTAGGCTGTAAAGAAAGCTGTCTCTGGTGTGGACCAATCAGTTTCAAAGACAATGCATATACTGTCAGAGCATGTTTTTTTTTGCATGTTCACCACAAGTATATGTGGTTAATGCAGACATTCTTGCAAAGGTTTCAGTTTGGTGTTTTAACATCTTAACACAACTGTTTTATTGCCAGAAAGGGGGAAACCCTATTATCATAATTTAATACTGGAAAAGGAGGTCTCATGACGTTACAAAACAGTTGCCGAGCACAGGGCCCAAAGGCCGAAAACACCAAGCGGCCAGAAACAATCAGCACTATCAGAGTTGTAATCGATAAAGAGTTAACACGTTTCTTGATTTGAGCAAGAAAAATTGACGACAGGAGGAAATTACAAAGTGACAGCAGAAGAAGCAGACCGAGAAGGGTCAGGAGCTGCAGGGGGTGGCGGTGGAACTCGGTGCCGATGAGACGAGACAGTCGGTCCGTTAGAGTCCTCAACATGGGTTGGCGAATTGGCGAATCAAGTTCATGGGAACCTTGTTGCCAGTTGTCATGCGCGCACGCTCTGATGCTGTCGTGAGTGTGTGCGCGAGCCCGTGTTTACGCTATTCCCGTTTTAAAATAGCTTCAAATCGGCGGCGACGGCTTCTACAGCTCCACATTGTGCAGCTTGATTATTTTTTCAACTTTCCCACGAAGCCCGAGGAAGCATTTTCCCAGACCGTTAGCACTCTGCGCTGTTTTCTCTCATCGGGATGGAATGCGTCCCACCGCCGAGCGTGGCTTGTCGCTGTAGAAATCCCCAGAAGCCGTATCGTAAAGTGCACAAGGTGAAGTCTGTAAAGCGCAGACATGTTTTATGGATCAGCAACAGAACCACTTTGGGATATGGCACTCCTATCAATAATCATCATCACTTCTGCATTGTGGTTTAGTAGGCGGGCATCCTTGCAAGTTTGTTAGTAAACTTTGCCACTTTCGTGGATGTCTACTGGCCATAGAATCGTCCTTCCCCCCCCCTCCCATGCCCAGGCTTATTGCCATGCTAGACAGAATCCCCTGTACACACGTGTCAATCAAGAGTCGCTAAATGTCTGCCTGCTCAAACGAGAATCGGGTTGATGCTCGCCCTCCAATGACGGCGTGGAGCCTGTCTCCGTTATTCCGAATAGGGTGAATGCTTGTTGACTGCTGTTTTTAAATTTAGGGGCTCAGTGCATTTTTCTATTTGAAATTATGCTGAGGCCTCCATCACCCTTAGCTTAAATATTTATTTCAGAAGCGACCTGCCCACAAATGGTGCTCACGAAGTGGTTTACCGGGTGGAAATTTGTCAAATACTGTACTCGAAATGCACGTTGATTCTAAATGTGGCGGGGGAAAAACCAGAGGACCCGGAGAAAAATGTACGCAGCCACAGGGAGAGAAACATGCAATCTCCAAATATACAGGTGTCAGGGTTGAGATCGAACTCGGGACCTTCTGCATACCAGGTGAGGGAGTTAACATCTTGCCACCGCGGTCAAGGCCAACATCAGTGGCATTTATCAGCTTTGTGAAAAAAAGGCGAAACAGCCAGATTGACCAAGGGCTCGGGAAGGCCTTCATCTAGCAATGGATTTACAAAGACCTCTACATATCCGTGTTAATGCCTGAAGGTGTGTCCTAAGAACATAAGGGCAACATTTGCATCCGGAAAGATGTTTTTTTTGCTTTGTGCAGCGTACGCAGTCAAAACATCCCTAAGCAAGACACCGGCATTTTGACAGATACGAGACTGAGAGAAATCATTCTTAAACCCGTGCGTTCTGGAAGGAAATATGTTGTGATGCCAAAACAACACGCCCCTCACACAATAGAGCCTCAGGCATAATTTAATGTAAATGTCACAACCACAAAAAAAACCATAGCAGTAGTTACGTCAGTGTCTGCCTCGGCTCGATGAGCAATGGAGGGGGGGGGGGGAGGCACTTGGCTCAATTCCTGCACCTCTGATTTCGCACGGTTGGCTATGTATGGTGCGAAAGAAATTAATCATACATTTGATCATCGATTATCAAGCGCACGGTTATCCGGCTTCCACCACCCTGAAGGTTGAAACCAGTCTGGCGATCGGCAGCATGTTCCCGTGACGAAAAATATATAATATACACTACATTATACACTACATGCAACTTAAACAAAGAAAATACTGTACTTTTATATATCGACCCATGCAGAGTCTTCGAGATTGGAGTGGGTAAGTACGGTACAGTAAATACAGTAACTTTAGAAATAGGATATTTATTTTTGTCTATTTGTATGTTCATGCCAATTTAATAGAGTAAACAAATTTAAAACACTAATAAAGCATAACTAGAACATTTAATACAAGAATGTGCAAAAATAAGCTATTTTAAATAATTATTATTTAATATCCTGAATTTTTAAAAATCTGGCGGATAATCGATGATCTACTGTCCATACATACATTGGCAGCCCTTGGCCAGATGGAGATTTTACATTTCTATTATGGGGCCATTCTCCCCATAAAAAAAAATGTTGGCTTTTCACAAGGCGGTACTTAGTTTATAAACTTTTTGAGGGACGATGTTCCGAGTGAACGAGCACCCCACTCGCCGTGCACAGAGCGCTTTTGCCACAAGGCCACTCGGTCAGATGAGCAACTGTACGTGCATAGTCCTCTTGTCGATCCACTGCTGGATGGGGACATCGCCACATCGTGTTGGTTGTGGGGGGTTGTATGACTAAACTTTACCACGCTGGTCAGTGAGGGTTGGTGAAGGGTGGGGAGGAAGCATAGACATCCAGTACAACAATGGATTTCCTGCACACTGCCCGCGACTGCTCACCACGTAGTGTTGAGCCGGGTGCTTGCCCATCCCAGCACTATCCAGGCTCAAACCCCTCTCAGCCTCTGAGGTCTGATGAGATTGAGCACATTCCGGGTGATTTAGTCACAGAATGAGTAATTATGTTGCTGCGGGTTTAACGCCGCTTTATTACGCTTCCCTGTACTGTGCAGTACTGTATTATCAACCCAGTACAACCGCCAATGTGTCGTTAGTGTTAATCGTGGCAGACTCGTAGGTTTCCTATTTGCAGCAGAGCGTAACCAATTTCAGAACAATTTCCCTCTTTTAAAAATGTTACGTCGAATTGGGTCAACCGTAAAGGGGCTTTAACCAAACATAGCTTTGCTATGCCCTAGGGCCCAAGTGTTTAACCCCAGCTCATCAACCACCATGGTCCCATAGTGCCAAACAGCTCCTATAGGCTGCAAGAAAAGCCTTAAAACCCTAGGATAGACACGACATTGTTGTTGATTTCACCGCACGTCACGTGGTGCTCTTTCCGCATGGGTGCCGTGGTGGTGACTGTGGCCCGTGGTTACCGCATCCAGTCCTTGTGCAACACAACACGCGCACGGCCCTTTCTATCAATCCACTGCTGGATGAGCGCCTCCCCAACGGTCTAACAACATGGGGGTTGTTAGACCATACTTCACCACTCCGTTCAGTGCGGAGTTGGCGAAGAGGAGGGGCATAGACGTGGGGGCATAGAAGTGGATTTGTACTGCCTCTGCTGCCCACAATATCGTCCTATGGAAACCTGTCGTGCATGGTGGTCGCTCATCCAAGCACTATTGAGGCTGACGCCTGCTTCACCTGGGTAATGACGTCATTTCCGAGGGGAGGCGCACGCTTGCCGTGGTGACAGCGTAAAATTACGGTAACTGCCAAAGCAGAACGCGAGCAGAATTGGTATTTAAATATGAAAAAAGGATAAGGAGAAAATATCCATCATTAGAGAATCTAACATTTCAGGTCATTAAGCAAACCGATGGTGGGGGTCAGTATTCAAACCCGCGTTGGGCTTTCTCTTAGATATGTTCAGCCTAAAATGAGTACCAATTGCAATGCGGACATGAACGTAGTAGACCTGTAATTCTCCACATTGTGGTCTCACCGACTATCGTTGGTGGGCCGCAAGGCCGTTGGATGTGGGCTGCAGAACTGTTGGGGATATGATGTTTTTCACAAAAGGCCAACATTTGTTACCGCATGGTGGTTCCACGACATAGATTTTGAGGGTTGACGGTTCGCACGGGTCGAGAGGTTTTGGAGCCAATGGGGAGCAGCGGCGAAGTGGTTAGCGCGCAACGCTACGAACCCGGCGACCCAGGTTCGATTCCCGCTCACGGCCAACACCAGTGATAATTATTTTAACTGGTCCTGGGCCTCCCCTAGGTCGACTGAGCCTCAAATGGGTACCTAGTGCAGTGTATAAATATTGCCAGTAGGGAAACAAAGACGGCCCAGCGTGGTGCTGGCCAACCACCCCCTCGTGCCACAGTGCCGGCCTTCATAGATGCTCGCTGACAGCACTTACCCTAACAGTCTCTTATAGGCGATGCGGGGGATTTTTGTCTTTGGAGCCCTTGACAGAGACAATGGGGATGTAAAGGTGGCCGGGTATGCGTTGCGTTTGTAAGAGCTGCCTCCTCGTGCATTTCACTTGCAGCCCCTTGCCGCGACGTTCCGCGAGGCCAAATCTCCGCGCGTCTCTTGCAGGTGGAGCAGTCCAAGGTGGTGCTCAAGGAGGGCGGTGTGCAGCTCACGCTCACCATAGTGGACACGCCGGGCTTTGGCGACGCGGTGGACAACAGCAGCTGGTACCGTTAACGCACAGACAAACACGATAGTTGTGTGGCTCGTGCAATGCGAAGCCACGCTCATTACTTTAAAAAATAATGTATTGTGGTAAACGCACAAGCCTGATACAACGCACCAATGGTTTCTGGGAAGAGAGGGACAGAATGACCGCGTGGACCGCTGATTTATTTTTATTTCCTTTTTCCTCAAGCTTAGTCTGATTGATATTGCTGCCACGCCATAAGATTAGGGGTCCATTTCCCGTACCTCTGATTAGTACGGCTGGAAACGTACGGTCCGAAAGAAGTTCAAACGTACATGTACGTGTATTTGAATCTCTTTTAGAACAATGCAAACCATCGTGTCAGACAACGGCCCATGGAAGCAGATACCACAGAGCTACCATTGAGATCCCTTCAAGTGACCTGTGTTCCAACGGCAGGGGACAGCACTTTTACACCTGCCCTGCTACTGAGCGTTATGTTCATTACGTGACAGTAAAACCGATTATTTAAATGCTCAGCGTTGCGCTGAATAATATTCATGAGGTTGGCGGACCTGTCCTTTAACTTGCTTGCTCGCACAACCTCGCCTGTCTGCACACAGGCACATGATTCAATTCCCTCTCGGTATTTTACTGGTGTGGGTTCAGCATGCTTGCCCTGATGTATGGCAATTGGTCCTCATGGAATGCCAGTTAGCAGGTAGTGGGGCTTGTGTTTGTTTCTCAGTTTGCATGCGTTCATAATCGGCGCACACACACGGCCACACGCAAGACAAAAGATCCCCCGTGTATCCTGGAACAGACTGTTGGGGCAAGTGCTGTTAGCGAGTAGCACCTATGAAAGCCGGCACGGCACATGAGGGGGTTGGTAGCCAGCACCACGCCGGACTGCCTTTGCCTCCCGAGTACTCAGGGGATGCCCAGGGGATGCCCAGGACCGGTTAAGATATTTGTCACCGATGTTGGCCGTGGGCGAGAATCGAATTCGGGTCGGCGGGTTCGTAGTGCTGACCGCTACACGGCTGCTCTCCATACACGCGCACGCACATGTGCATACAAACACACATGCGCACACCCTCGCACTAAAACAACAGTGCGCGGTAGCAGTGGTTTTGCACTCCTGCAACCCAGCGCTTGGGAGGCGGATCGCACTCGGGAGGTCACGTGCGGCAGACACCCAGCTGCTTGGCCTTTACGATGCGGTAGAGTAAGTAGGTTGCATACCGACTTCGTACAGTTTGTGTTATGCTTGCATAAGTACAGAGTGTTTCGTGGGAGGTACTCGGGTTTCCATCGGCACATAGTCTGCTGGAACGAAAATCACGCTATGCAGGATGGGCTCAAGAAGTGTTCATACTCTTAGGTTTTTTCGGTAAAGTGACGTAGGTAAAAAATACATAATAAAAATAAATAATAAAAACAATAGAAGAAATAATATAAAGAAAATAATAAATTACGACGTTTCAGAGGCAACACAAACTTCCGTCTTCAGCTTCAAATCTAGAATCAAGAAGTGTTGACTAATTTAGGACCTACAATGGGTCAATGTTATCAGTTTTATTATCATACGATACAGGGTGTCCATGAAGGTATAATTTGCTCATTAAGAATACTAATTGGACAGTAGCTTGAGCTTGACCAGTAAAATTCCACACACAAACACGCTGAAGAGTGAAGATTCCGTCACATGAGTTCAACATACATTCCCCTACACCTCCGCGGCATTGGTGACGCACGTCCTGTCGAGATTCCAGACAGTCCCCAGGTGTTTGCCAACATCCTGGTTCCGATTGTTGAGAATACTTTTGTAATATATTAGTTTTTTCACTTTTCCAAACTGCCTGTAATCGTAGCATTCGACAATGGCACATTGTGGGACCGCTTGCTCGCGGTTTTGCCACCTGTGCCACGAGTATCGCCCAGTTCCAGCGAAAGACAAACACCTCATTAGTACAGGTAGTCCTCTAATTACGATGGAGATGCGTTACGACGACCCCATCGTAAGTCAAAAATATCGTAAGTCGAAGATGGCCTAGCCTACCCAGGAGTCTTAAAGAATGGTGATAATTTAGCAAAAGTGAACAATTTACAGTACCGTACTGTATAAACTATATACTGTATTCATTAATTACAATACTGTATTGCACGGTAAAATGTTAAGTAAAAAAACAAGGTAAATTCTTAGCCTACCTTTATGAACTGCAATTTAATAGAAAGTTTTTTCAGGAAACAATCCCATCTGCTATAAAAAGCAACGTACAGTATAATACCTCGTACGCTGCTGCGTTTGCCTGCCGGGCGAAATTTTAAATATTTTACAATTTTGTCGTATCGCTATTGCCATCGTAAGATCGAAATATCGTAAGTTGGACCATCGTAACTCGGGGACTACCTGTACTTTGACACTGCGTCCAACGGTGTTCCTGCATTCGGTGGGGGGGAGGGATTACTAACCAGTGAATCTTTATCAATGCAATCCAGAATTGTATAAATCGCTCTGCGATCCTGGCTGCGACCTGCCAAGCGATCTGGAATTCTCGTTTCAGAAAATGGCTTTACATAGTTTAACACGTAACAGGCTTTCGCTACCAATATCATCCATAATCCAGGTTTTTTGGGTTAGATCGCGTAAATATTTAAATGTGTTGTGAAACCCGCCACCACCTGACAGTCAATTAGTAAGGTTTGTCACGTAAACAGAACGTGCCAATTCGTTACTGGTACAGCACACCGGTGTGTTGGAGAGCAAAGCCACAACAATCTGAGTATGACGTTTTGCCAGTAATTGAAGCTGGTTGTAATTACTAGCGAAACGTCGTACTCAGATGGTAAATGTTGTGGCTTGGCTCCCCCAACACACCGGTGTGCTGTACTAGTAACGAATTGGCATGTTCTGTTTACGTGACCAACCTTACTAATTGGCTGTGTCGGGTGGTGGCAGGTTTAACGACATATTTTTCCGCGATGTAACCCAATAAACCTGTATTATGGATGGCTTTACATAGTTAGCATAATTTAATCGTGTTAAGTCCTTTTTTTTTGCCAATGAGCAGCTGGGTAACAGGAGCTCTCAACCAGTTATCCGTTTTGGGTGTTTCGAGAGGTCAGGCTTGAGCATTGCCACTCTCTGTGCACTCTTGTGAATGTTGTCACAGAGTTCTCTTTAGTGCACGGAGTTGCAGCAGGGAGCAGTTGACGATAGCATCCCCACGCTCAAGTTACCGAATGGCTGTAGCGGGAATCGAACTGCGTCGACCCTGTACATAAACTGGACAGATCGATGAGCGTGCTGACCACTAATCCACCCAGCCGTGTCACCACAGTAGGAGCGAGACACGTGGCTACAGCCGTATTGAACGTGCACTTTTGTTTCGCCCCTTTCGTTCGTCAATCTTGCTTTACGAAACTAGTCCCAAAGTTTATCATTGAAAGTATGTATGTGTTTTGAAATTATTTCTCACAGTACGTAGCCATCCATGCTAATTGGATGTGCGAATGCACAGTCCCGAAGGTTTGCTTGAACCTCCGACGTGCATGTGGTGCAGACTTGTTGGTGTAGCACAGTACTGTTGGTGATGAGCTCTGCCGCATCACTGCATGCCTTGGTCTTACACCCACCAACCACTCACCTGACACTCACCACTCAATCACCAGATGCTCATGAGGCGGAGGTGGGGGGGGGGTTGTGTTCGGCGTTGGTCGTTTGACCTTCAGCAGTGACTGATTGACACCTGGGAGCATTCCGATTGGTCAGTGTTGACAGGCAGACACAAAACGGACAGTAGCAGCATGCCTGCCCGGGCATCGTGCCGGTCACACCCATCTGCTTGTGTGTGCCGTGGTTGCCTTAATAGGTGCTTGCTAATGGCACCATCAGTCAGTAAGACAATAGGGGTATCTTTGTCTACCTGTGTGTGTGTGTGTGAGCAGCTGGCAGTCCATCATCGACTACATCGACAGCAAATGTGAGGACTACCTCAATGCGGAGGCTCGGGTCAACCGGAGACTCATGCCTGACAGCCGCGTGCACTGCTGCCTCTACTTCATCTTCCCTTCCGGCCATGGGTACGTGTATGTTAACGCATTGTGTGTGCGTGCGTCCACGCATGTGCGTGTTCACGTACGTGCGTGCGAGAGTCCACGTGTGTGTGGACGCTCACTCGCGCGTACGTGCACATGGACGTACGCGCGCGTGAGTGCGGTTGATTGTTGCGGTAGCGTGTGTAGTGATTAATGTACGGCGCGACAAACTAAAGTCGTTAATGACCGGCTCAGGTAATGACATTGTGGATAAATAAAAATGTCCCATTGATATAACTGCTGAATCTGAGCTATATTCATGCTTTGATACTTGCTTTGCCTTTGTACCGTTGGCCTTTTGGCATTCTCTGGTCTCACACTGGTACAGAGACAAGGCCAAAAAGAAAGCTGTCTCTGGTGTAGTCCAGTCATTTTCAAAGGCGATGGATATATTATAACTTTCTTCACTACCCGGCTTCGCCCGAGACTTGGATTCTTGTCTTGGATTCGTACACGGCCTACGCGGAGGGTTGGGGGGGGGGGTGCGTGACGTCAGCAGGCACACTGCGTAACGCTGCCGCATGTGGGTTACATCACAGATGTGACGTGCAAAATATATATATTATTGCGCTCTCCCTAAAATACAAAAGTCTATTTTTAGACTTTTTGCATGGTGAACAGTCTGGAAGCTACCCACATGCCAAATTTCAATATTGTTGCATGTCGGGACGTATGCTAAACATTTCGAACAGACACATTCACAAATTTCCCTTTTTTATATATATAGATCATAGAATGTTGGTTTACATGTTTTGCCACAAGTGCGTGTGGTTAATGTAGACTTGATTCCTTGCAAAAGGTTTCTATTTGGTGTTTGAACATCTTAGCACCTCCTGTTTTATTGCCAGAAAGGGTTAAAGCTGATTGTGGTTTTTTATCATTATGATACTGCCAAAAAGTTCCCATCAATACATACTGGGAATTGTACACAAGGTAAGGGGCAGTCAAAAACGTCGGACTATGGGACGTTTAAAAGCATCTGCTGGATTTGAAGCAAGTTATTTTGCTTTTCCCAGTATTGTGGTACAATGAATATCATAACAATTTAATTTTGTTTTATATCGCGTTGTGAACACAAACTGCTTCTCAAATCTTCTTGGTTCTTTTGGTAAAGTCACGTAGAATGGAAATAATAAAATAATAAAAATAAAACATGATAAAATACAATTCTCACGACGTTTCGGCCACAACGCAAGCAGCCGTCCTCAGGTGAAGAACAGGTCTGTCGGAAAGACAGCGTCTGAATGAACACCACCAAGCTTGGCAGCGTATATTTAAGCTGGGTTAGGGGAGGAAGGGCGCCTTGACAAAGGAATTTGCATATCAACAGATGAATTTAGCATATTTATGGAAAATGCAGATATGGGATTAGTCACCACTTGTCTCAAATGCTGAACATTGCGAACCACATTGATGTGAAAAATGGTACAGGGGGCACCGTGGTTCCACAACAGGAACAGGATAAAGGATACTGAGGTGAACACAACATGAAGTAGGTGGGGGTGACATTACTTAAACTCCTGACATAAGAAAAAGTCCAGAATATTACTATGTATGTATGTATGTTGAACTTATTTTGCACCGTACGTAGCCATCTGCTATAATCGAAGGTGTGGTATAATAGTAGTGGGTACAGTGGCTAACCCATTGCTCTACGAATCTGAAAGCCTCAGTTCGATTCCTGACCGCGGCATGCTGGCACCGACTCGCGTGAAGCTGGTGGGTGTGTGCACGTGCCCCTCTTCCCTTCCCATGCCATCTGGCTGCCTCTGCATTTGAACTCTTGGCGGAAGAATCGGAGGGATTTTCACGAGTACTTTATTGAGGATTTGCAAACTGGCGTTTGAGGAAAGTGTGGTGGAGTAGCCCTTGACTGTTGGATTCAAACACAAAAGTCAAAACTTATCCCTGTTCCCAACGAGTGGTGGGGGGGGGTCATCTCTGTGTAGGCAGCCTTAAGTGGTGGAAATTCGACATTCTTGAGGACAGGTTATGCGTATCTTCATAGGACAGCCTCTGTTGATTTCCTCTGTGTGTGGAACCTCTTTCGCACCGTAGATAGCCAGCCGTGCTAATCGGAGGTGCGGGGGAAGGGCAACAAACTAAACACTAAAAGCAGTTTTAAAACACCGCTTGTTTGTGGTTGCTTGTGGATCAAAAGTCCTCCCTCCACAAGAGTGAGCGAATACTGCTGCGTGTGTTACAAGTTTAAGTTATTGTTTTTACTACTAATTTGTTGACCCCGTAATGGATGATGGCCCGAGTCCACCTTCTGACCAGTATTTATACCCGCCAGTTTGTTGTTAAGTGCTCCTGCTACAGTGCCACCCTGCTGATGGGTAGACGTGTGTGTTTACACTTAGGGTTGTATTTACTTAAACTTACGTGGATTGGAGGGAGGGGGGGGTCCTTGGTCCTCTTGAAAAATCTCAATGATTGAATCTGGCTGCTAATCCCAGCGACCATGGGACCACTTATTAAGAAACCCAGCCCTTTATGCTTGGATACAGGAAACAGGATTTCATGCCAATTACACTGCTCGAAAGGTGACATCATCGGGAAATGTGTGCGTCCCGCTGGAGGATGTTGATTTTATTTAAGTGACGTGTTTATCCTGTCTGGCTAGTTACTGTAAGAGCAGTCTATGTAAAGTGAAGCGGGCCATGCAGCCTCATTCAAGCATTACAGACAACACATTGTCGAAATAACTTGCTGACGCGCGGAGATCAACATTCTAGATACAATGCACATTTCAGTAACAACATCTAAATGTACAAAGACAACTCATTTGATATGACCCCATCAAACACTGTTGATGCATTTCACCGGTGCTACCATGCACCTCGATCTTGCTGACCCGCTCCTACTGGGCATCTATGAACAGGAGTTTCATAGCTCATCGACAAACCTCCAGTCGAAATAAATATTCTTATTCGATGCATAAAACGACCCGAGTGATTCCTTGGGGTTGAACCGCAAGCCCTCTTATTGCTCGCAACAAGAAGGCTTCAAGAAGCAAAGTGCCTGTGTGTCCCCATTGGCTTCATGAAGATCTAGTGGGAAATGCTTAAGTGTTATGTGTCTTGTAATTCTCTCCCCGCTTAGACAAGCAGTAATATAGGGTGGTACACATCGCTGTTGGTGGCCTAGGACGAGTGCTTGGTCCATTTCACCATTGGATAACTCCTGTTGACTTCCTGCAGGGGGCAGGGCTTTTGTTGAACAGGACGATTTGTCCACAGCTCAGGCTGTCGCCTGATGAGGCAGGTTGTAATTACCGGCGAAAAGTCATTAACTCGAATTGTAAATGTTGTGGGTTTTACTCTCCAATGCACTGGTCACGAATTGGCATGTTTTTACGTGACAAACCTTACGGGTGGTGGTGGGTTTAACGGCACAATTTATATTTACGCGATTTAGCCCAAAAACCCCTCTGGTTTTGTTATCATCCCCAAAGGGATTACGGGGCCTGAGTACTATTCTATTTTCGATTTCTAAAGCGCCTTTTTCCACCGACAGTTGAACTCGCGAGGCTTTACGTATCGAGTCGAGCACCCTGTGACCACAGTGCCGTACGACCACCGAACCTTCAATTGGTCGTGAGAAAAACCCAACACGGCTTGGGAGTCGTGGGCCATGGGTGTATTTGCCGTCAGCCATCTCTCATGGAGGCTGTGAATTCCTGAAAAACCGACCCACCCCCCACCACCAGCGAAAACGAAATAAAACTGCAGGCGTCACGTGGCTAAAGTTTACCCAGATTAAAGAGGGAGATTGAATGTCGGGCGCACACACGTGCCCATGGAGAGCATTTCGTGTGTGTGCCGTTGTGAAAGGGTCGTGCAGTGGTTTGCGCGTTGCGCTACGAACATGGCCACCAGAGATCAGTGGTGAATAATCCGAAGCAGTCCTGGGCCTCCCCGAGCTTGACTGCCTTAGATGAGTACCCTTGTGCACTCTGTAAACATCAGCACTGGGGAGACAAAGGTGACCGAGCGTGGTGCTGACCACCCGCCCCCCTCGTGTGCCATGTCGGCCTGCATGGGTGCGTGCTAACACCACTTTCATAGTCTGTGAAAGCCTATACGGGGGATCTTTGCCTTTGTGTACTGATAACAATGCAGCAGTGCACGCTGAGATATGCAATTGTACATGTTACTTTTGTTGGATTGAACGATAGTTACTCATGTGCTGTATTCTCGACTAGATTGTACAACAGCAGCTGTTCACTACTAAGTGACGTCACCACGGTGCTTGTGCTAGGCTACGTGCACTTCATGAAGCCTTAATAGTGCTCACTGACAGTACTTGCCTCAACAGCATGTTAAAAGCTATGGAAGGGCGTGGGGGGGGGATCTCTTTTGCCTTTCTTTTTCGTGTTGGGAAGAGAGGCGCGGAATGGCCCGTTGAAGATGCACAGTTGCGCGAAATGCCGTTCGTAATCCCTAGACGGTGGGCCGGCTGGAAGTGCTTTTGCATTGCTGGGTCTAATACCAAGCGCGGTGGAATTTCCTGTCGCTGGGGGGGGGGCGGTGGTACCATCGTGTTTCTGCACTTACAGTAGCCCGCGCGGCGGGTAATACACGCGCACAATACGCAGTCGATTTTCTTCGCCTGGTTGAAAGCTTTACGGGCTTAGCAGGCGAACTAATTGCAGTGATAGCGAGAGACAAGTGTCAACGATTAGTCCTCGAAGGGTTAGTTGCATACACAGGTGGATTTGACGTGGCAATCCTTGTAGCTGTGGACAGGCATTGCTGACCACTGGACCGCATTACTCCTGTCGTTTACAATATCGGCAAAAAGTTGCAGGAAAAACAAAGTCGAGGCAAAACTTATTCATTCTCAGACACGGAGGGAAGTGCCCTTCTCCACTCATATCCCAGCTCCAGTTGTGGTCATTCCACATTCCTATGGTGCAGACCATGGTCTCCATCAGTTCAACCACGTTATTTTATTATCTGTATTATCATCCAAGGGAGATGATGTGCATGGACCAACCACTCACCGGGAATTTAAACGGCAACCCACGGCTTCTTATTAGGGCACTCTGCCACAGTGCAACGCAGTCAGATGAAAACCACAAATAGTTTCAGCCCTTTCTCAATCCACTACTGGATGAATACCTTTTCGGTCATTGGGGGTTGTTGAACGATACTTCATGCTTATTGGTGGGTTAGTGAAGAGGGGGTGGGGTATTAACCGTGGCTCAGAATCAAGCTCTGGTGGCCACACTGAAAGCACAGTGTGCTCACCACTTAAATACTAACCCCATAAAATAACATTAGACGAACAACACACAGCTGTGCTGCTCACAAACGGCAAGAAGGCACAAATCCCATCATCATGCCTTGCACACGTCATCTGACCGCCACATTTCATGCACAATGCTCTCCGCCTGCACTTATTTTACACTTGCGATGGGTTTTTCCACCATTTGCAGAAAGTGTTGAACTTGAAGAATGAGTTGAATTTACTTTTATAATAAAAAAAAGTCTAAGTCAGATGCGTGGGGTTGTTAGACTAAAGTGTTTGGTACAGTAATACCTTGATTTACTTCTTACGGTTTTACATCGTTTTGCAAATTCGTCGTCACTTTAATGCCACCACCGACAGCATCGTCCGTCCTTTCTCGTATCCGTCGCCTCTCAGCCTTCGTCTCCACCTTCCCTGTAAATTGTTTTGATTCACGTCATTTCGATAATAGTCTTTGCACATTTCAGGAACGCATCCCCAACATAAACCGGGGTATTTTCTCCTCGAGGTCACGTGAATTTTTCTCCGGGTGTTCCAGTTTTTCCCACCACATTTTGAATCATGCGTTTAGAGCATTTGCCTGCTTTAAATTTCCACGTGATAGGCCACTTAGTTATCATTTGTGGCCAGGTCGCTTCTGAAAAAGAGCGATATATCTCAGGTGATTAAAATAACATTAATTTATTTCTCTAGCAGCGAGCGTAGTGGTGGTGATGCTGTTGTGTTGCGGAATGCTTGGGCCAAGGCAGCATGGGCCCCCTTGCAATAACAATCTTTTGTTTTGTTTAAAGCATGCACCGAGCTATTATGACAGCTACATTAATCTGCCACTGACTTGGCGGCGTGGCATTGCCCAACTTGGCAGCAATGGCCTGAGTTGCACACGCGCCCAAGTAGCCGTCTTCCGCGGCGTACGTTCGCCGCTCTGCTGTTTATGACATGAAAAGGACATTTTTTAAGAGAACAATTCAACACTCGCCTTGTGTGACATCGGTTTCCTGGAATGATATGCAGGCAGTGTTTATTTAATTACAAATAAACTCGGCAGTTTATACGTCCGATCGTACAGCTGACTTAGGACATATTTTAAGTTGCTCCACTTATTTTTTTCGTGCGTGGGTGGAAAAATATTTATTATCATAACCATAAGTTCTTATGGTGGCTTATGTTACTGCTTCTGATATAGTGGGGTCATTGAAATGTATGTGATTATCGCTAAAGTGGCATGATCTGGGAAAACTCACAGCTATGTTTTCCGGTTTCTTTGGATCGAAACGTTGGTGACCCTGAACCAGAAGGTGGAAAAATCACCATCTCCATGGCCCCGGCCAGAATCTCCATGCTGTGATCAAAGTTGAGGTCGCACTTTGTTGTACTAATTTATTCGACCGCAGAAGGATGATGGAACTGATTTGACCTTTGATAATTGTTTGAACGGGAACACCTTTCCAATGGTGAGATGACCAGTTCTCACACAAACCATCTGGTCCAACAACACGGTTAAGCTCTATACGGATGCGGCCGTGTAGTTGGCACACTGAGCTTGAAATCCCTCGGTGTGGTAGTTGAAATTAGCTTTTGGACCGCCTTGTATTTGCTGCATTTTATCAGTAGGCCGTGACGGGGCCTTCTCTTGTGAATCACATGACAGGTTCATTAATGTCCTCTGGTGTACAGCAACCTGTTCACATCATTACAACGCTGTACATAAATTACTAGACTGCCTTGTAGTAAGAATAGAACCGTTGACTGTTATAACTGGCTCAGCGGTGAGCTGACTAGACATCTCTCCTCCGTGTTGAAGCATCGCATTCATGATTATCTTCTGGAAGACGGCTCTCCATTGTGTATACTAATCTCCAGGTTATAACACGCACTTTTTTTAATTAACCCAGAGTTTTTTTATTTGCTTTTTACTTTTCCTGGAGCGTCTCATTTTCCGGAGAATACGGTAAAAAAAACTAGGACGGGGAAGCAATGAGCCCAAATGTTTGACCAAAAACAACACGAAGCAAGCCAACGTTCACGCAAGAACAAAACGTCTCGCGCAGAAAAACCTTTTCGAGCTGCGTTTCCTGGCAGGAAGGGAGAGGCACGTGCAAGGGTGAGGACGGAAGGAAGAGCAGGGCAGTGCGCTTTATGCGGGGGGGCACATTTGGGGAATCGTGCTTCTGCTGTTGTCGCCACGCCTTCCAAGTTGCACGGATGCCCTGGGGATCTGGCAGGAGGGGTTAAACGTCTCTTTATGCGTTTGTAGATGTACTTTCTGTGAGTTTCCCCCCCTAACGTACGTATGTGTGTGTGTGATCATATCCATCTGTTTTGTGTCGTCAATGTTTGTTAAATAGTTTATAGATGGATAAAGATGAGGAAGCGTGAGCTTAGTGGTTCGCACATCAAGCGTTTAACCCTTTCCCGTTTCAAGAAGTCTGCAAGTTGCAGGGTGGCTGTCCCATTCGCCGCTGAATCTCGGAACACGTAAGCGGTTCAGCGTTAATTTCATTCAGAGAGGCGTAGCGCCGCTGTTTTTAAAGACATTGTACTCTTGGCAGAAAACTGGAGGCACGACCGCACTCTACGATAGCTAGCGACAAACTCTGCCACATGGCCTTGTGGGAGCCTCGGTACCGATAAAGTTATTGTATTTTTTCTACAAACTGATGACGTAGACGTACGTCATCAGGTTTGGGAAAGGGTTAACCTCTTGACAGATCCAGTTCCAGCCACGGCTAACATCAGTGGCGAGTGATATCGGAGCCTTTGCTGGGGCCACACCCTAAACCGGCCATTGGTGACCAGTCAAACAACCCCCCCATGACCTTTATCCTGCAATGGATCAACAAAGGGATATACAAATGAATAACGGGATATAAAAAAGTGTGCCTAAAAGAATCGGTATAAAGAGTTTTATTCTTAACTACAAAATGAGAATGTAGGCCATCGCTGTGGTGCAAATTTTACCGCTCTTGCCAATTATGTCGCGGGCACTTTATTGTCCACTTTAGAGACAGTTTTTGATCCTCACTGCTTCCTGATTGGCCCCACCCAGTTGTTTTAACTACTCCCGTTCATTCCCAGTGTGCATCATCCCGTAATGGTTGGTAAGATAGAGACCACTTTGTTGGGGGAGTATCATCACGGTCCATGGGCAGATAGCCCCGTAGGTGTCCACCGTACATTTATTAACTTGTTTCCACTTTCCTCTGTCTTGTGCCAATATGCTAAAGTAGTGGCGACATATTTCTAGCACCAATCTCTTGTATTATTGTCAAGCCACACACTCTGTTAGGTCTTACTCTCTTTCCAGTGCCTTACATCTTTCCAAACAACACACTTTTAATTTTCCTGTTGGCCATCCTATATATGCGTCCAAATATGTAGGGAGGAGTA
Organism: Entosphenus tridentatus; assembly: GCA_014621495.2. NCBI lineage: Eukaryota > Metazoa > Chordata > Hyperoartia > Petromyzontiformes > Petromyzontidae > Entosphenus > Entosphenus tridentatus. The sequence continues at coordinate 4,765,536 of CM025643.2, read as the reverse complement.
TTATGGCTCCTACTATTTCGGGGCAGAAGTGGTGCAGTGGCTTTCATGCTGCGCCATGAAAAGTGACTGGAATTTCTGTAATCGAGTCACAGATCAACACGTCCCCATGTGCACTTGAGCACAGATACGCTGTGACTTGACTTTTATAAATAGGGCTGATCTGCTGCATTGCGTCAGTCCTAACGCCCAGGCATTTTCCGCTTTTGTACTTTATATATTGAGCTACTCGGAACCACATTCGTACCAACATGCCCTGTCGCCCCCTAGAGGGAGGTGTTGGATAGTTTACACGGTGGCCTAGTGTTGCGAAGATTAATCCCATGAGATGTTGAATTAAAAAGAAATTAGGTTTGGAATTTCAAAATAAATTTATATCCCACTCAATGCCAGCGGGGATAGACTGGTGGCGCCGTGGTTAGCGCACTGCGCTATTAACCCGTTAACCCGAGTTCGAGGAGTGTTCTCCTGTGAAGAGGTGCTGCGGTGGCTAGGAGATGTTGACTCCCTCGCCAGGTATGCAGGAGGTCGTGAGTTCGATCTCGACCCTGACGCCTGCTGTATGTTTGGAGTTTGTTTACATGTCTCTCCCCGTGGTCATGTGGATTTTTTTCCGGGTCCTCCCAGTTTCCCTCCACAATTAGAAACGTGAGTTTAGAGTATTTGGCTATGATAAATTTCCACGCGATAAGCGACTTCGTTGAGCTATTGTTTGTGGCCAGGCCGCTCAGTGGGCCTTATCTGGTAACATAAAAAATAGTTAACTTTATCTTGACTTAAAGCTTTCGTGGCTGCAGGAATTCATATTATTTGGGTCTTTCGGTAAAGTCACGTAGATAGGTTCAAAGAAAATATCTACGTGATTTTACCGAAAGACCCAAAGAATATAGTTAACTTTTAGTTTAGTTTTTCAATTCCTAGTCAAGGCGAACATCAGCTCTGAGTGATATCTGAACCGTTCCTTGGTATCCCAGGAATTTCAGCTTGGCAATTTTGACATCACACAAGGCACTCACAATCTCGGCGCAGAGGTATTTTAAAGCAACCTCTGTTCCCAACACATCGTGTTCACGATGTACTGTGTACACGTATGACCTCAAGGTGTAAAGAAGGGGGAAAGTACAGAATGCTATTTAATATTGGCAATTAGTTCGCCTGCCTGCGGCTCGTGATGTCGGTTTGGCTCCGTAAAGGTGCTTGTCCCAGATGTAGGCAAACAAGTCTACGCAAGCACGTTTGTTCCTCGTGTGAATAAATGTTCCACGGGTGCGCGAGGAGTGTTTACAGCCTGTGAAGTGTGCGTGCCCAAGGCACTGCAGTAGCCTTGGGATTAATAAAAAATACAGCATTTGTGAGCATCAGTGGCTTGTAAATCTCATTTGAGATGATGACGATCATTTTAATAATCGTACCTTTTCTATACACTGCTAGACAAAGATCTGTACGTGCACCGATGCCATTGCTGTGATGTATCTCATTCCTCTGGATGAGCTAATCTCCAGGAAGTTGTGGTGCTCCTCCTTGGGTGTGTTCTCTCCTTCGGCTGCCATTCCATCCCCAGTCTCATCCTTCCCTGCTCGCAAATGTGTCAGTCAGTGGGATGCCTGCTTTGCATTTGTTATTCGGATTCATGTGCTCCCCTTGTCAAGCTTCTTTGCCCATTTTCTGAGCCGTTCCATTTTCTTTGTCGGTGTGTCCAAGTTTCTGATGCCTACGCCGTAGCTTGCATCAGGGATCGATCAAAGCCACCCGAATCAAAGCCACTTGCACAGCCTGGAGTCAGTTTTTACTTGGGCAACATCGGAGTAAGACTTTAGGCATAGTGGGCACTTGTAGGGTCTTGACGTGGACTTCACAGCGAGCATAAACCATCACGTAAACTCCGGTCATCATCTTCGCAGCGGTGGCTTTTGGCTAGTCATCGAACAAAGACGGTCACCACATCGCATGCTTTCTAATGTGCATTTCACACGTAGGCTTTCGTGATTGTAGAAGCCGTCGGTTTATTCTCCAACACACCGGTGTGCTGAAATAGTAACGAATTGGCATGTTTTTTACTTACGTGACAAACCTTATTGGCTGTGTCGGGTGGTGGCGGGTTTAATAAAACATTGATATTTACACAATCTAACCCAAAAACCTCCGTTTCAAATGTGCTTCTGGGCCTGTCTGGAACGCTCTTCCTTCAAATATTAGGGTGCCCCTGGAGCTCTGCACTTTTCAATCAAGATTGAATACTCCGTTCTTTAGAACTGCTTTTTGTGTTTGGTTTGTTTTCCTTCCTCCGCACCTATGATCAGCGCGGTTGGCTACGTACAGTGTGAAAGATGTTCAACATATATATACGTGCATACAACGAGCTGTGAACTTTGGCAACGACTGCCAGGAAATGCCAAGAGTGCGGCGATGGAAGTCAGTATGCCCACTCGGTGCTGATCGGCTGCCAAGCCACTAGACCATTTAATGTTGAGAACTGCGAGAGGTAATTTGTCCAGACTTTTGTTTATTCGTAAATCCGCAATAAAGTCCTGTTTTTCATCGCACTCCAACGGTCCTATTTTGCTTTCAGGATTTTTCACGGCGTTAAAATTTTTTTTTCATAATTTGCAGAAACTGGTGTAGCGCATTTATAGCAATTCGTAATTGTAAAGAAACCAGCCCATCCGCTGTTTCTAAATGGATCGCTACGTCGCATTGCCGTGCAAGATGGCGATGGTTTTGTGGGGGGATGTGGAGGCATTTATCCAGCAGTGGATTAATGAGGATGATCTGTCGGAATGGGCGCTCGCAAGCAATTCACCTTCCATGTATTTGCCTCTGCCGTGTGCAGGCTGAAGCCCCTGGATATTGAGTTCATGAAGCGACTGCATGACAAGGTGAACATCATCCCGCTCATCGCCAAGGCGGACTCGCTCACAACCGAGGAGTGCCAGCAGTTCAAGAAGACGGTGAGGATTGACCGTCGAGCACGGGGCACCGCCGAGACATTTGGGTTCGAATTCCGGCTTTCGGCCACCCACGGTAGCTTTCTTTGACATCACAATGTGTAACCCCCGTCACGGATGCGGAGTGTGTATATTTACGTATGTTGAACTCCTTTTGCACCGTACATAGCCAACCGTGCTAATCGGAGATGTCTTTGGGGTTTATCGCTGATATTGGGATTAATCAGGAAAATTTGAAAAATCGGGCCTCGATATGAAGTTTTGCACGGTCCAATAAAATGGTTCATTTCAGATGGATCCGGAGAGCCTGAAGTAATGTAATTAATATGACATCAACTCCGTGCTGTACCTGCCAGTATGGTGCCACACTTGGCATCAAGTAATATCAACTCTGCTTCATGGAAAAGTTCCAAAATCGCTCTTATAAAATTTTCCGAACGTGTTTAAATCAGAAACTGATGACTCGTGTTTGTTTCCAGTTATTTTTCTGCGGCCGCCGCCAGCTTTGTTCCGAATGTCTCGATCGTCATGCCTTGCCTTGCGCACCAGAAGTTTACGATCATAAAAAAAAATTAAACCACACACAGGCTGTATTTGCCATACACATATGGACTTGAGGTTCACATTTAAACAAGTGTGTGGAAGGCACTTGCCTCGTATGTCCAGCTCTGAGCCGGTGATGTAAATTCCACATTTCTCTGACAGGGTCAAGTCATTATAACACGTGGGCTTTCGCGACCAATATCCAGAGGTTTTTTTGGTTAGAACTAACCCAAAAAACTTCTACTATCAAGTCATTATTTTGGCCATCTGTTGTCTTCCAGCTAGTTGCTATTAAAACTAAAACTTTTTTTAATAGGAAGTGTCACACTGTGTCATATTTTAACAAATGAATGCCGTACATTTTGTGAAAGAAAATCAGATTTAGGAAGATGTGTGAAGAATCTGATATTATGTTAATCGGACTGTCGTTATGCCGGGGGGGGTGTTTGTTTTTATTTTTGTTTGCAGATCATGAAAGAAATTGTGGAACACAAAATCAAAATCTACGAGTTTCCCGATGTGGAAGATGACGACGAGAAGCTGGCCAAGAAAGTGAAGGTATTTATCCACGCTTGTCGCTTCTTAAACCTCGTGTTTGAGTCGTCGTTTAATAAGTCGGTGAGAGAGGGTCGGGGGGGGGGCGATGGGGAGATTACCCCCACCATTGAGACCCTGGAAATTGGTATTTTAATGACAATCACCAGAGAAGATCATTCAATGTTGTATGTAATTAAATTGTTTGAAATTCGGAGACTGCACCTCCACCCTCCCCCTGCCTATATCCACCTCTTGAGAGAGGGCATGTGGTGTGGGGAGTGGTAGTGTAGCATTTAGCACGCCGCGCTACAACCCCGTCGACCCGAGTCTCGCTCACTGGGGAGTCAAAGGCGGCCGGGCGTGATGTTGGCCATCCATCCCCTCATGCGCCGTGCCGCCCTTTATAGGTGCTCGCTAACAGCACTTTCCCCAACAGTCTGTGAAGGCTATACGGGAGATCTTTTTCTTTGTCTCTCCGCAAGCCAAGCCAATCATCGTTCATTTCCCACAAAGTGGTGGCAATTGTATTGAACCAACAGGGATGAGTCACACGCTCTCTCGCCACAGCGTCGCCCGGCCAGACAAGGCTGCCGGAGTAATTTTTACGAACAGTATTATCGCCCGTTGCTCAATTCCTAAATAATAAATGCGCACACTTATTTTTCTTTCCTTGTCCGACCTGCTAAATGTTTAACACTCGGGTGCACTAATCATCAACCAGTACATCAGTGCTGCATGAGATACTTATTTTTTTCAAGGATAAGAAACTTAACGGACTCTTAATTCCTTCAACGTGTCGAATATTTTAACGCACCGCTGACGGTGTGGAGCAGTCGCCCGTGGGCGTTCGCCCCCCGGGCCGTTGCGTGCTCGCCCCCCCAACCTTTACGCAGACGCCGCTCGCCCCCGTCCACGCGTTTACTGAGTTCGTGACCCCACACCTTTCCCGTTCCATCCCCATGGTCACAGCCAGTATGCAAATTATATGTTAATGAGGCGGCATGGCCTTGGCCCATACTTTGTCCTCTGCCCATGCCCACCCTGCCACCCTAATGCCCACGCCTAGTTTCCCAAACCAGCTGTGGCCTGGTGTTTAGAAGGAAGAAATATAGGCGAGCTTCGGGAGGTGGTGGTCTAAGTATGTACGTATTTATGTTGAGCTTCTTCCGCACCGTACGTAGCCAACCGTGCTTATCGGGGGTGCGGGTGGAAGGGCAACAAACTAAACGCAAACGGCAGCTCTAAAGAAATACAAGTGGATTGTTTTAGAAACTTTGTCTTAAATAAAGTTTCGTGGAAGGGGAGAGGTTGCAGTGGTTCGCACTCTGCCCTTTGAACCCGGCAACCAAAGTAAAATCTCCAGCCATGGCTAACATCGCTCGCTCATGATATGAGGCGAAACGAACCGGTCTTGGCCACTCTATTCGCCAAACCACACCGACTAGCCTGGTGAAACACGGTAAAACAAACCCCCAGGATGGACACAGCATCAGGGATTCCTTAATCGAGCAGTGGATTGAAAAAGGGCTTGTGTTAAGGGAAGATTATTATCGACATTGTAGAGAGATAAGCAACACGGTTTGTCATTTAAGATAAGTGATGTCACAGCGTGAACGTCTCGTTACCGTTGACACCGTGATGTTAGGATTGGTTCCCGGATTGGCCCTGGTACAAGCGGGGTTAACTCATTGTACCTGGGCACTTTCATTAACTCTTTAACAAATGTGCCTTCCGCGCACTCTTGGCCCGCTTGCACAGTTGTACACTCCCATAAGAGGCCGCCGCAGGGACGAACAGAACCCGACATGATCCCGGCACGCCGCAGAGCGGTCGGAGGCAAAGCTCGCTTATGCAATTTAACCGACGCCCCCGTCGATTACGGCAGGACAACATCCCGCTGGCGGTGGTGGGGAGCAACACGGTGCTGGAGGTGAACGGGAAGCGCGTGCGGGGCCGCCAGTACCCGTGGGGCGTCGTGGAAGGTACGGTGTGTGGGGATGCGCACGTACGTGCGTACACTGGGATGCGTGCGTGCGTGCG
>CM025643.2:4739213-4759076 GCA_014621495.2 Entosphenus tridentatus | reverse complement strand
GGGGGGGGCGGCGGTGGGGGGGGGAGGGTGGGCGGTGTGGGGACATCTTTATTTCGTACACCAGAGGTCCATGCCGACTTCGCTCTACGCCATCGAACCGGTTTGTGCGCAGTGACCGACGTTGACCAATTGGGGGATTAGTCTCTCGGGTCGGTCGGCGGTCAGCAATGTCGCCAATAAAGGTGCAGTCCTGGACATTGCCCTAAACCTCGCCATGAACCCGTAATGTACTCACCGCGAAGCTGGCCAGGATTGTGTATATGCCGTTCTCTGCTGTGCCTTTATTCCTGAACAGTGGAGAGTGCGGATCATTGCGACTTCACACTCCTGCGCAACATGCTGATTAGGTAAGTCTTGGCGGTGCAGTGTAGATATTGCCCTTGTGTGTTATAAACAAATATAATTTATTGTTCTCCCTTACAGGAGGGTCCTGCACTGAAATATATTTGGCTTTCATTATAAGGAGTGCATTGCGTGTAGCAGGAAGCTATGGTTCCTATAGAAATATGAATTTATGCTGGAGGAATCCGATGAGCTATAAAGCTCTTTTTCATCTCCGTTGGCGGCACTGAGCTAGTGATGGAATTTCCACGTGCCCATGGCAGAGGCCAATTTCTCCAAAGTAAAACCACTGCAAAATGTTAATCGCGTGGTAATCACCGCCTAACGCTTGCCGAGGTTTAGGCTCGCAACGATTAAAATCTCTCGCAATGATGAACCGGGACGATGTCGCGTGGTGTATTTTGTCTTGTTTGCAATGACTTGTGTTACATTTGTATTACGTCCTCTCGTCTATCTGTTTGCGTAATTGTGTATAGTCTGTTCTGAGTGACGTTGAGCGTGACGCTTGTTCGCTGTGGCGGCTGCCGGTTTGTCGCGTCTCATTGTTTGCAATCCAACACCCGACCGCACCCCTGACACTAGGACGCACATGCAGGACCTCAAGGACGTGACCAATAACGTCCACTACGAGAACTTCCGCAGCCGCAAGTTGGCCGCGCTGGCCTGCAATGGCGTCGACAACAACCGCTCCAAGGGGCAGCTCAGCAAGTGGGTGCTCTCGCACCGCGTTTCCGGCCCCTGCCCCTCCGTGTTGCCCTGCTACCCAACGTCTCTCTTCGCCCGCCGCCAACCCCCACTCACTCGCCCTCGTCTCACTCAACTGCTGCACCACCGCTACGCCCAAATTGCTCCACAGCCTCACAACGACCTGCCCGTCATCCTCGCCTTCACCTTCGATGTCGTCACCTTCACTACCCATTCCCTCGCCTCATCTGCTGTTTCATCCCAACTGTCCTTTGGTCTTACCCTACCCTCCAAGGCTCACCTGACCCGCTTAAGATAGTCAGCTGCTACAGTCTTACGACATCTTTACAATTATTTTAAATGTGGCGATCTGCGCGATGCATTTGTTGACGGTTATTTTCTCTCTCAGTGGCCGCATGTTGTTCCGACAAGAGTCACAAGAGTATTTAATGCACGGCATGCTGCTATACCTTGCTGAGAAATAACCCCCCCCCTCCCATTGACAAGCAGCAGCGTTTTGATGTGCATTGAATAATATAATCGTTGATTGAATTGTGTGTTTAACAATGGGGTCATTCCATACCGGATCAGTCGAGAAGATACTTGACCAAACCTGATTTCGATTAATTATTTCCAGCAGACGATGGCTCATCTGTTCCAGAGCTATGGCGGTGAGATGTTAACTACCTCGCCTGGTATGCAGGAGGTCGTGGGTTCGATCCCGACCCCAACGCCATTAAATTTGGAGTTTGCATGTTCTCCTCATGGTCGTGTTAATTTTTCTCCGGGTCCTCCGGTTTTTCCCTCTAGATTTAGAAACATGCTTTCTAAAGAGCTGGTAAAATAACAAATATATAGTTTACAGTTTTATAACAGGGCCCGCGCACAGCTGACGATTTAAACACAATTGCTGAGCTGTGCAAGGGACCTCTGGCCCACACGTGGCCATCATTGGGTCTGTCCTGCGTCGCCATGACGTGGTGGTGATGACGACGATGAGCGAGCAATACCGATGAAACGTCGCGTAAAATGCCGCCCTAATCTTTGATTGATTTCGCCATGGAATTAACCCGACGGGGTGATGTTTCCGACAGCTTTGAGAATGCGGAACGTGCAAGCAGCGCTGTTTACCACGAACAGCCGAACGTCGCAACAACTAACCCAGCTCGTTTCGTATAACGGCGCGTGGGTTATTAATGTGACTTGTGTGTTTGGAGTTTAACCACAACAAGCATTGTGTGTCACCTTTTGTGTTTTATAGAGGGGAAGGCATTGCAGGAATGTAAGTGCGAAATGTATTTTTTTTTTAAATGCCACTGACACCGTTTAACACTGAATTTCTTACAAATTAACCTTCTTGGGAAGCCACAAGGGATCTTTATCTCTCCTAATGTGTGGTACCTTTCAAGAGTTATGGTAATGACAGGCTAAACGTGTTGCCGACGTTTGGAACAAAAACTAAACGCACGATCTCCCCTTTTGGCTGTGCAAGACCGTACGAGCAAGTGCTGGCAGAAAGTATCTCAGGCTGCTGGCATGGCATAAAAGAGAAATACTCTAGCCAGCACTATGCCCAGTCACTCACGTCTTGCCTCCGCCTTTTGCCGATGTCTACAAACCCTACCGGGTACTCGTTTAAGGCTGAGTTTACCCAAAGGAAGCCCTGGCCAGGTTCAGTTACCACTTGCCAGCGATGTGCCAGAGCAGCGCCCAAGGGCACCAAGGGCACCCTATGTCTCTCGTGATTACCGTAATTTTGAAAGGTCACCCCAGGAACTGCATGTGATGTTAAAACTTCACCTAACATTACCACGACTAACAATAACCCCTGGGAGGACTCGGGGTCACGGTTTTAGCGCTCGGGGGCTCAAACAGACGGAGCCAAGTGAATCTCGGATTAAAGCAGGCTTTGGTCTTCTTTACAAATGGGCATGTGGGGAAAACCAGACGAATAAGGTCCCAGTTAACGTGAAATCGAATGGAACATTTTTCCAACACAGAAACATGAAACATTGATTTTCCCAGATGTTGTACGTGGATCCTGAAAACCAGAAGTGGATTGAGAATGCCTCATAACGATGGAGAAGTTGCATCCCAATTAGCTGAATGAACGAGGCAGGGGGTGGTGGTCATAAAAAAAAAGTTTAATGAGACCGTGTAAAGTTTTTGCACGTCTTAAACAATAATGAAGAGCCCCTTGCCAATCCGCTGCTGGACAAAAACCTCAGCTCCCCATTCCCTGTTGGTCAGCGTTTTGAATATACTTCACCATGCCGGTTTGGTGTAGAGCATGGGGAGGCCCAGGACAAGTTCATATATCACTCGCCACTGATGTTAACCGTGGTCGGGAATCGGAACTTACCTCGCCGGAGTCATACCGCAATGCGCTAACCGCCATGCCACCGCTCCACCGCCCGTATTCTATTAATTGCACCGAATTGCCGCACACTGATATTATCGTTGTCTCTAGTGAAAAGCAAAATTGAAAAAAACAAATTGAGAACTAATTTCTTTAGAACTGCATTTTATGTTTAGTTTGTTGTCTTCCCCCCGCACCTCCAATTAGCAGGGTTGCCTACGTACGGTGCGAAAGAAGTTCAAGATACATTAACAGATACAAAATAAATGGGTTCACATTTGACCGTCGCGCTTTTAAACGTTCCATGGCGGGAACGTTTTCACTGCTTCCCCTTGTGTACAGTCCCCGGGTTTTTCTCTTCCAGTGTGATTTCCTGGGCTGGTAATCAATGATTTTGTCCTCCTGAAGGACTCAAATGTTTTTTTCTTATTCTGTCTTTCTCTCCACCTCGTGAGACTTCACTATGACGGCTGCAATCAAAGACGACATGCTCGTCGTTTCCCAAAGTGCTTTGTTTGATTGCTGCACCTACTCTGTGTGCCGCCACCACTTTTGTGGCTTTGAGTGTGTGTTGCCTGTGTGTGGCTGGCTTGGAGTGTGCTTGGCGGGGTGTGTGTGTGTGTGTGTGGGGGTGGCGGTTAGCGCGCTGCGCTACGAACTCGGCGACCCAAGTTCGATTCCCGCTCAACGATCAATAACAGTGGCGAATATGTGAACCGGTCCTGGGCCCTCCCTCCAAGTTGGCACGGCCTCAAATGAGTACCTGGTACGGTGTGTAAATACTGCCACTAGGGAGACAAAGGCGGCCGGGCGTGGTACTGGGCACGCACCCCCTCGTGTGCCGTGCCGGCCTTTATAGGTGCTCGCTAACAACTCTTTCCCCAACAGTCTGTGAAGGCTATATGGGACATATTTCCCTTTGTCTTTGTTTGTGTTAGGATTCAAGTGTATGTGATCATGTTCATTTGCTTTCAAATGTCGATCATATTCGACTGTATAAATAACCCTGATCAACAACAATCGAACCTGCAATATTTATAAAATGTAGTGCTAATACTATTAATCAATCTAATTAAATAGGCAAGGGTCCCTTGCTTTATGGACATTGGGCAGTTCACCAGCATTGGTTCGAGCAGTCCTGACTGCTGATGAGACACTGAGTATGGAAACTTGCCCAGAGCTTGCTTGTATTGAACCAATGCTGCTGATACGATGTTCTCCAAGAAGTCCGTGCGGCCGAAGAGTTCTGTAAAAAATGCTCGTGTGTGTTTTTTTATGCGGGAAGACACGTACGGGAAGGAGTCATTATTTATGTTGCTGTTAACATTCTGATCGACGATGCTTCGTGATTAATTTGTGTACTCGGTTAAGATTAATAATCTATTATTAAATAGCCAATTAATCATCAGCCACTTCAAAACTGGTGCACTCTGAGCAACAGGCCTCCAAAACGCGGGAAGCAAATATCCCCTTACGTAGAATGAGTGTTCTGGGCTGTCCAACGAGAAGTAAAAAAATGTGTTAACAACAACAAATAGTTGAAGTTACAGTTGGACACAAGCTCATATTGTACCTGCCGTGTTACTCCCATACATTCCAAGACACTGTGATTGCAGTGAGATCACTCGCGTCCAGATACGTCTTTTGTCATCTCTACCTAAGCTCCAACCAATGTGGAACGGCCCTCCTCGCGGCCTCAGTGCATATCTGTAACATGAGACCCGCTCGTTTTTTTGGGCTGTCTGCCTTTAAGGGCCAGTCTTGTCCATTTGGAAACCACCCCCGTGGCTACAGCTAGTGGTGGCCAGAGTGCCTGCTGGTGTACGAGCGTTTGTACACGTGTGTGTGTGTACATGTGTGTGTACGTGTGTGTACGTGTGTGTGTGGGGAGCGGCAGTGTAGCGGTTAGCGCGCTGCACTACGAACCCGGAGACCCGAGTTCGATTCCTGCTCACGGTCAACACCAGTGATGAATATCTGAATCCGTCCTGGGTCTCCCTTAGGTCGACTCTGCCTCAATTGACTACCTGGTGCGATGTGTAAACATCGGCACTAGGGAGAAAAAAGGCGGTCGGGCGTGGTGCTGGCCACCTGCCTCCTTTGTGTGCCTTCATAGGTCACTAAGAGCACTTGCCCCAACAGTTTGTTAAAAGCTATAGTGGGGGGGTTTTTAGTCTTTGTGTGAGGGTGACATGCAACCTTGCGCCGCATACGTTATCGCTGGACCTCTCTCGGCACTTGCAGGAGCCCCATGGCCCAGATGGAGGAGGAGAAGCACGAACACAAACTCCGGATGCATAAGATGGAGAAGGAAATGGAGCAGGTGTTCCTCATGAAGGTCAAGGAGAAGCAGCAGAAGCTCATGGACTCGGAGCAGGAGGTAACACACAGGATAATGGCACTTATTGTATCCGTGTGTGCGTGTACGTGCGTGTGTTGGTACGTGTGCACACTCGAAATGAAGGACGTGGGCAGGTGCTCCAAATCGAGGGCAGACACATTTATTGTGGTTAATATCAATCTTGTGAAGAACAGCACCGTCACTCTGTAAAATGCACCAGCACGTGTCACACACAGCAATTCTTCCGAGTCGCCAATAACCACGTGGCTGGTGTCCAAGTCCGATTAATCATTAACCCTGCCAGCCACCTACAGGCCCAACTCAGTCATCACATGCTGCTGTACACATATCAGAGGTCGCAAACGGGTTTTGATTCCGTACCCGTACCCGGCCGCACCAGGGTCGCAAACGGGTACCCGTACCCGGCCGGGTATGGGTAGCCTGGTATCGGGTAGGGTACGGGTATCGGGTACCCGATTCCGACCTCTGACACACATGCATTGATGCACTGCACAGCACATCAGGAATTTCCCAGAACCACACTTTACTCCCTTGCTGTACAAGGACATAATTAAAAGAGTGGTCTCTTCCTAATGTGCCATATACGTACTATTGAGTGAGTGTATGTAAACGCCTGTACAATCTGTCCTATAACGCGGCGTTTTGGAAAAATGGCGTTATAATAAATAATATATGTAGGGTAATGTAGTCCGCGATAACACGTGAGATGCGTAACGCAGGCTGAACAAAGGCTGACGCGCCGTGGGTAGCATCTAGAAGCATCCAGCAGCATCCCAATTCCTTGTGCGATGCTACGCCGAGGCAGACGTACGACCGCCTGTTCACTCAAACGCGTTCCACCCATTTCGCATCCAATTCGCGTTATGAAAACACGCGTTGTAAGAGAACAGAGACTGTATGTACGTCGAACTTCTTTCACACCTTACGTAGCCAAGCACCTGTGTATAGATTGTGGGTGAGTGGCAGTGTTGTTGGTTCACGCAATGCACTAGGAGTTCGATTCCCGTTCACGACCCATAACAGTGGCGAATATTTGGAACAAGCACTGCTGGGCCTCCCCCCAATTCCAACTCGGCCTTACCGATGTACCTGCTGCGATGTGTAAACATTGGCACTACGGAGGCAAAGGCAGCCGACCGTGGTGCTGGCCTTGCCCAAAGAGTCTGTTAAAAGGTTGTACGGGGGATCTTCGTCTTTGTGTGTTTAAATGGAGCTTTTGGTGGCATAACGCACCTGTCCTCATAAAACCATTCTAAAAATCTAAATTTGAACTGACATTCATCTTTTCACTGCTTCGACATCACGAGAACTGATTTTGACGCACCGCCACCACCACGCAAGATTTTCTGACTGGGTTTGAAGGATGTCCGTCGCTGTGTATCTCGTCTGCAGGCGTGTTTCCGTATGTGGGTAAGCACAATTACAAAAAAAAGCTCAACATTCTTCACTCGCGGCGTGTCTCGAACGTGAGAATTTCTAAGAGGGTAACATTTCGGCCTTTGTTCAGAGTTGAGCGAAATGAGCGATTGGGTGGGCAGAGCATGACAGACTCACGGCTGGAGAGATTGCCTTGTATATTGCAATCCCTTGCAAGCTGAAGTTGACAAACGAACGCTTTTAGAATTGATACAGAATATGAACACAGGTGCGCGCGCGTGCGTCTTTGTTTGATCTCTTTTTTTTATTTGTCAATGTACTTTTCATGGTGGTTTTGTGTTTTGCATTGAGCGATCGATTAGTGCCGATTCTTATCCACTGTGCCCCGCGCGTGCGTGAACCACAGCTGCAGCGCCGGCACGAGCAGATGAAACGCAACCTGGAGGCGCAACACCGCGAGATGGAGGAGCGGCGGCGCCAGTTTGAGGACGAGAAGAGCACCTGGGAGGCACAGATCCTCGCCCTGGAGCAGCAGAGAGTTGACACTAAGTGAGCGCACTCTCTGACACACACACACACACACACGTATCAGCCAGCACGCACACACATACATACGTACCAGCACTCTCACACACACGTATCACGTATCAGCCAACATACGCACACACACACACGTGTCAGCACGCACACACATACATACGTACCAGCACTCTCACACACACACGTATCAGCCAACATACGCACATGTATAAGCACACTCACGTATCAGCACGCTCGTACACATACACCAGCACACTTGAACACATACCAAAGACAAAGATCCCCCATATAGCCTTAACGGGCTGTTTGGGCAAGTGCTGTTAGCGATCACCGATGAAGTTCGGCACAGCACAGCCGCCTTTGTCTCCCCAGTGGCGATGTTTGCACACCGTGCCAGGTACTCATTTGAGGCAGAGTCGACCTCGGGGAGGCCCAGGGCCGTTTCAGATAATCGTCACTGGTGTTGGAGAGACCAGCACACACACGTACCAGCAAGCTCACACACATGCACCTGCACTCGCATGCACATGTACCAGCACACTCGCACACGCATGCCAGCGCGCTTGACACACGTGCACATGCTCACACTTGTGCACACGCGCACCTGCATGCACACACATTCACACATGCACCAGCACACTTTTACTTAGATCGTGTAAATATAAATGCGTCGTTAAACCCGTTAGTAAGGTTTGTCACGTAAACAACAAATGCCAATTAGTGACTAGTTTAGCACACTGGTGTGTTTGAGAGTTAACCCATAATATTTCCAAATCGAGTACAAAGTTTTGCCGATAATTACAACCAGCCTCATCAGGCCACAGACAGAATTGTGTTTCGGTCTTAAATGGAGGGATAAATGTGATGTCGCCACTTGTGAGCCAATCAGGTGCGCGAAGACCAGGGGGGTGGGTGGTTAATGTAGTCATATAAATGACAATGGATATCTATTATTGGTTGGGTTATTCACGGTTACTCAACATAATGTACAATTCTGTATGTACATTCTGCTGTTTTTGGGCCCCAAAAATCTCAATACCTGTTAGTGGCTGCTCACAGTTAACCACCATTAATCGGCTGGGCAGGAACCATCAGTCTGACCCCTCCCCTACTGAACATCGGTGAAAAATAGCTTTATAGCTCATCGGATTCCTCCTCCGGTATGAACAAATATTCTGATTCCGAGTCCTCCGCGCGCTGCAACCTGAAAACTAAACTCGTCGAGTTTGATGGCAGAGCGTAGCGCACCCCTAACAGCCCCCCTCTCTGTGTGCGCCCTCCCATGACCGTTGCCCGCCCGCAGAACGATCGAGAAGAACAAGAAGAAGGGAAAAATCTTCTGAGGAGCCCGACGGTCCGAAGCACACTCACAGGGTCACCTGGGTGGCGGCGGTGGTGGTGGCCACGTGAGATTGGCTTTTTGACCATTGCTCCGGACATCGCAACACTCCGTCTGAGAGCAGCACTCCCCCACGTTTCTTTGTTTTAATATTCCAGCATCTGTCTGCCTGTACAAACGGCTTTGTATCTTCAATGTGGTCCTCATACGACTGCGGTTTTTGTGTTTATTATTTTTCTTAGTTAACAGCCGACTAGTTTTTACTAGGGTACCGTTCCAAGAAAATAAATTTGAGCCTCCGTTTTAACTCGCACGAGAGGGCTCTTTCCGTATGATGGTTTATTTTTCTGCTTTTTTTAAAAATAACCTGTCCTTTGCAATAATGGGGGGGGGGGGGGTGCGGGGGGGAGAAGGGGAAGAAAGAAAAATAGAAAAAAAATTGCCTTTAATTTGTTTACAGTATTTTACAATTATGTACGACGGAGTGTCAATGACGTCTGTTAAAATATGGTAAACGTCCCTCATCCGACCGCAAACTGAACACAACGTTGAATCAAATTCGGAAACCGTCCATGAACTGGAAATGGGAGACAATAAAAATTAACATCTAAGCCATGAATTTACATTTTTTTAAAAGGAAGTCCCCGTTTTGGCGGTCACTGCATTTTAAATGAAATTTTAACCAGGGATAATCGATTGTTCAATTGTACACTTTTTAAAACAACTACAAGCCGTATAAAAGCTTATATATGTGCTTAGCAAGTAGAACTATTAACAACCTGCCAAAAAATGTTTTTACTATTGGGATCTTTCCAAACGTTGTTTTTTAATGTTAAGTAAATATTTTTGTTAACCCTGTATGATAACAAAAAAAATAGCAACAGGATACAATAGACCAACAACAGCAACATCAACAAATATTCACCACTTGGGGGATATTTGCTTAGTGCCACCCACACTGCCCAAAACTCAACATGCAACAATACCCAGTACAGTATTTAACGGTGAACTTTATTGAAATGTAAAGTGCTTAACATGTATCTCGCTGCAGTCGATATTGAAGCTGTAACAAAAGACATTTATACAACTCCTCTGTGCACTGCCTCCTCTTCATTCGTTGCACTTGGGAGTGCTCCGACCCCCACGAGTCCACGCGTGAAGAGAATCTCAGAATATTTAGACTGCAGCAATCCGATGAGCTATCAAGTTTCGATTTAAAGCTTTCGTGACTGCAGGAATTCATCTTCTTGGTTTTTTCGGTAAAGTCACGTAGAAGGGAAGTAATAAAATAGCTATCAAGGTTTTTGGGTCGGATCACGTAAATAGAAATGTCGTTAACCCACCATCACCAACAAACAGACGATTAGGAATGGTTTGTCACGTGAACAAAACGTGGCAATTAGCTATTTGGCACTAATTTCTTTAGAACTGCTTTGTGTTTGTCCGTCCCCCTAACCTCCGATTAGCGCGGTTTGCTACGTACGGTGCTAAAGAAGTTCAACGTACAACGGTGTGGTGGCGAGTGAACCCACAACATTTACAATTGAGTCTGACGTTTCGCTGGTGATAACGACCAGCTTCGGGCGATTTGTCAGAATTGTGAAGAAGTCTTCCTGCTGGTGGGGGGGGGGGGGAGACTTGTCAGCGAAGATTTTGGATGTCGTGTCGACGAGGATCTTGATCTTGGTTCCGTGACCATTGCAGGGAACAGTTCCTGGCCATAGCCCCCTTGAACGTCACGGGGAGATGACGCGCGAGCAAAACCGGAATGATCGAATTTTTCTAAATGCAGTGGCGACGGATAAAAAAAATTCAGTACATCTCTGCTAAAATCGAATAATAGTCACTTAGAGGAAAGTCACTCTTGAAATAATCTTTTTTTTTCGGGAGAGTGCCGCTACGTTGAAATGTTTGGTCAACACCAATGACGGTTCTGTGTTTCTCGCGATCGGAGGGAAACCGCGGGGGGAGAACACAAACACACGAAGGGCGCCCAAGTCGGGGAATCTAATCCAGCAGCAAGTCTTTCCTGCTGCGAGGCACGTTACTACTGCGCCACCCTGCGGTCAAAGATGTGCATTGCACCACCATTCCATCTCCGTTAGCAGCCCAGTGTCGGCAGTGAAAATTCCACATTCCTATGACAAATACGCGCGCGCGCACACTCTGAGTTCCACCACTTTTGTAGCTGGCGGTGCGGGGGGGGCTTGACTGCTGGAATCCCCTAAGACACCCGACTGAATGCGATGGCTTCGCTTCGCACAATTGGGGCAGATCGTAAAATGTAATCGCTCATTCACCGCTCCCGGTCTCGGGGTTTTGTTTTGAATTGGAAGCCGGCTGCAAGTTGGATCAGTCTGTACAAGACACGCTTCCTTCCCTGGTTTATTTGTTTGGGGGGGAGGGGAGGGTGAAATTTCCTAAAAAGGTGTTATCATTGTCACGTACTCCTATTGTGTCCAAGGCACTGCCATTGCTGCAAGTCTGGAAGCTCCGGCTGATGCAGCAGCAGGTTCTGTGCGTGAACATCACGGAAGTGTGGTGGTGACCGGGATCCAAACAAAATGTTTCACTTGGCTTGAAGTTGAAAAAAAAAATATTTTTATTGATCCTCTTCCCACCAGCCTTTGCCCTTCAATGCCACCGACACGAACAGCTTTGTCAAGGTCCACATCTCCTCCCAGCACTTCCCCGACATCCCCCAAAAAACCCCACCTAGAGAATATCTATTTCTGCTAAATGGCATCGAAGCTCAAAACCTCAATTTCTATTAATCGGTTTGAGAAAGTTTTCTCCCTCTACGGACACCTTTTCCCTCACTCCATCGCCGTCGCCACAGCTCGACTCGTCACCTGTGCACCAAATTGCATTTGCCCGCAAGCACTGAAACTCCCAACCTGTCAGCCACGATCATCCGCGCTTGGGACATGGCAACGCCCTCAGGATATCCACGACCGGTTCCATCAGGCAGTGGCCAATGAAGAGGTGTTGGGAGTCTTACCGACGACAACCTTTGATCATGGGCGATCGATACTCAGTTTGACTTTTAATAAATTAATCTATAAATGTCCTGATGTTCAGATGCATTTTCTTCTCCATCCAGGTACCCGTTTTGTCTAAATGCTAACGGGTTTCATCGGGAGCTTACTGGCAGCAGAAAAACGAACGTGAAAATCGCGTCGTGAATTGGCAACGCTTTACCAAATGCAGAGCCTCGACTGTTCGAGTCATTGAGTCTACTTGCTTTTTCATAGCAAAAGTAACAAAAATCACTCGCTTATTGCAGATGCTTGGCCATAAATTTACACCGCAAACATTTTGGTCACGCAAACCACCAGAGTGCGATTTTTATGTCCAGCCTTTCGAGCAATGATGACAGAACACTGCAATCATCAGTTTTCGTTTATATTCCGTCATCCAGCAAGTCTTTAAAAAAAACAGTCCGTTACTGTCAGAGCTGCACCAATTCAACAAGTCCGATCCGAGGCGACGAGGTTTCGCGTGCATTTCAAAGCGTTCATCGGTACGTTAACCCTTTCCACGTTCCGAGACGTCTGCAAGTTGCAGGGTGGGTGTCCGGTTCACCGCCGAATCTCGAAACGCGCGAGAGGTTAGCGTTACATTCTAGGGGTGGGGAACGTCCGGCCCGCGGGGCTGTATAAGGCTCTCAAACATTTGGCAATTCCAGCCATCACATTAGGGGTGAGTTAATTAAATGTTTGGCCAAATATAACAGGCTAATATTTAAGTTGATACTTTTGTATGGCCCGCAAATGATGTTATAAATGTCCAAATGGCCCTTGGCAGAAAAAAGGTTCCCCGCCCTTAGAGGCACGACGCCGCTGCTGTTAAAGACGTACTCATCGCAGAGAACTGTAGCGACACAACCGCACTCTACGATAGCTGCCACCAAACTGTGCCACGCCCTCCCGCATGGCCTCGTGAAAGCCTTGGTACCGTTCAAGTTGTTTTTTTCTTCCCGTTTTGACGACGCACGCGTAAGTCATCGGAACGAGGCGAAAAACTGATGACGTACGTGTACGTCATTGGAACAGGAAAGAGTTAAATTACTGCCTTACCCAGCTCTTAAATAAAGGCCTTTTGCTTCTAAACCTCGTCATCCCGCAGAGAACCAGAATTACTTTGTTTTGGTAATTTAGTACAGCATTTGACGGACAACAGCGTAATTACCAGCGCAACGTTAACATTCCTTAACACAATCAATGCTATCTGTTCAATAAGGCGATCATTTAATTTCCGACACCACCTCGTGGCGCTTGCCTGGCACGTCGAGGCCCAGACTTGGAAACCGCACCCAAGGGGGTGGCGGCATCCTGTCACCATGACACCTGCCGCCACCCAGCCGCTTTTAAATGGGAAAAGTATTTCTGTGAACCCGTGGCATGTGACTGCGTGTGCTTCGGCGAGGAAGCTGCTGCTGCTGCTGCTGCATCAGAAGCGCTTCATCTGCTTGCGCTCCATCTTGCGCTGCTTCTTCTCGCTCACTTCCTGCTGCTGCTCCGGCTGCGCCGTGAACCAGGGTCCCAGGATGTTCACCCAGAGCAGCTGCCCCGCCCTGGCCGGAGCCTGAAACAATAACGAGGGAGGCAAAACCACGCGCACACGCGTGGATTCTCCTCGAAAAGGTATTCGTCCAGCGCTGATCTCGTTACGTTGGAAGCCGCGCAATTGGACGTCATCCCATCTTATCTTAACGGAATTTATAGAGCGCCTTAACCGAGGCGCTTCGCGAAGAATTAACAACGGTACAACAACGATGTGTGAATGTAATGGTGGAGATGAGGTGAATGAAATAGATGAGAGGAAGCGATGGGTGAGAATCCGTGATGCTGCGTGAATTTGGTGAAAGCGAAATTGATGACCGTAAATGATGATGAAACGAACGGGGTGAATGAGAGCCGTGTCGTGAGAAGATGAAGAGGGAACGGTGGCGGTGATGAGGGGGAGATTAAGGCGGTTGTGGGGGGAGCTAGGGAACAATGAGGTGTGAGTGTGGACGGGAAACTTAGTGAGCGAAGGTAACCACTGAATGTGTAGGGGACGAGAAGAGAGAGCGAGCGGAAGCGTGGATTGAGCACGAGGAGGTGGATGAACGGAAAGAGACACGGCGGAGATTGAAAGCGTAGAGGATGAGAAGGCGACAGATACAAGAGTGGCAAGATCCCACGACGCCACGCATCGTGTGCCGCGTGACGTCATCCCGTCGTGCAGCTCAAAACGTAACGTTATTATCATTAATTAAATATTTCCGAGGAGCAACGTAACCAAAGTAAAACTTAAATTTGACAAACTGTATTATTATACATATTCTTGGTTCTTTCGGTAAAGTCACGTAGAAGGGAAATAATAAAATAATACAAATAAAACTACAATTCTCAACACGTCGGTGGTGCTGAAGTTAAGAAAAAAAAACGCCACTTTTTTCAAATTTTCTTGCTGTGGTTTTTACACCTGATGATGATTGCTTGTGTTGCAATCGAAACGTCGTGAGAATTTTTATTTTATTATTTTGTTGTTTCCCTTCTACGTGACTTTACCGAAAGAACCAAGAATATGAATCCCTGCAGTCACGAAAGCTTTAAATCGAAATGTATTACGCTACGTTAAGCTGTATTGTCTTAGTGTGCCAGGAGTGATCGCTACGTAGTGTGATGAAATATCCAGACGTTATTATCAGACTTGAGATATACAGGTCGTATGAGAGGGGTTCAAAGTTGAAAATGGCATCGGGTGTTCGTGCAAACGTGCCTCACCAATAGCCAAAACAGCCAGAAGTAGGTTGATATGCAACTGAGCACTTGGACGATTGCTGTGAGCAGAATAACGTCCTTCAAGTGCCTACATCAGAAGAGAAACAGAAATTAGCACTCAATGTCAATTACAGCAATGCTGCCACAAGTGAACCACAATGACCTCGCTGATCTCGTCAAAGAGCATAAACCATCGCGTGAACTCCGCTCATCGAACAAACGAGGTGGTCAGTGCATCGCGCGGCGCTTTCAGACGCGCTTCTGCGGCCGTCTGGAACGCTCTCCCTTCTGATATCAGGAAGCCACTGGAGCCATGCACTTTTAAACCATCATCTAGATTGACAAACTCATTTGTTTACAAAAAAGAGTTTTGTGTTTAGTTCTCCTCCCGCACAACATACATATAACATACATCATTCATATAACATACATACAACATACATTCATATAACATACAAATGACTGGGAGGCTCGACTGGGGCACATAGTGAGCTGGCAGCTGCTCCAACTCTCAGGCCCATCCACATGAACATTTCCACGCCTACAAAACCACTCGCTCAGTGGCTCTGCTCCTTCCGACGTTGGCCCCGCTTATTATGAAACACTTTTTTTATTTTACCAGGTAAGGCCCACTGAGCTACGTAGCTCTTTTTCAGAAGTTACCTGGCGACAAATGATAGCTCAACGAAGTGGCTTATCACGTGCAAGTGTACAGCAGTCAAATACTCTAAATGCACGTTTTTAAATGTGGAGGGAATAACAATAAGACCCGGAGAAAAAATCCACGCAACCACGGGGCGAACACGCAAACTCCAGATATACAGCAGGCGTCGGGGTCGGGATCGAACCCACGACATCCTGTATACCAGGCGAGGGAGTTAACATCTCCTAGCCACCGTGATGATGAGAGAGAGACACGCAAACTCCAAATATACAGCAGGCGTCAGGGTCGGGATCGAACCCACGACCTCCTGTATACCAGGCGAGGGAGTTAACATCTCCTCGCCACAAGCGCTTCACTGCTCGGTCGAGCAATGGACACCAGACATTTTAATCTTACACAAATTCTGATAACCGCGGATGCACCACAGCAGTTGGACTTTCTGGCAAAAAAACAGCACGTCTTGGTGGATTTTGAGTAAAATCAAAGTGTCTCCCGGCTCAAGCACAGACGCGATATTCATCTCCGTTGGCAGCACTGAGCCAGTGATGGAATTTCCATGTGCCCATGGCAGAGGCCAATTTCTCCAAAGTAAAACCACTGCAAAATGTTCATCGTGTGGTAAACACCGCCTAACGCTTGCTGAGGTTTAGGCACACAACGATTCAAATCTCTCGCAATGATGAACCGAGATGATGTAACGTGATGTATTTTGTCTTGTTTGTAATGACTTGTGTTACACTTCCTCTCATTTATACTGTTTGTATAGTTGTGTGCAGTCCGTAGTCTGCGCTGTGTAATTTGCAACTGTCTTGTGTGACCTGTCTGTTCTGTTTCATTTGCATTGTCCCATTTGATTGGACTTGGGTCTCTCTGACGACGGTCGTGTTGATTTTCTCCCGGTCCTCCGCTTTTTCCCTCTACGTTCAGCTTTCATTTGTGGCCAGTCGCTTCTGAAAAAAAGAGCTACATAGCTCAGTGGGCCTTGCCTGGTAAAATAAAAGTAGTTATAGTTAGTTATTAGCCTAAAAGGAAATTTGCATTTACCAGTAATTATCTGCTGGATGATGGCCTCCCCGAAGACTTCACAACCCTAGGTCTCACAATGCTACAAAATCCCTCGCACTCCTGCACCCAACTGGACCCTTTATTTTTACCTACGTGACTTTACCGAAAAAAACCAAAGGGTATGAATCCTTGCAGTCACGAAAGCTTCAAATCTAGAATTAATACCCTCTACGGGGAGGAATTCCACCTATCTGTTCGAGTTTTTAACAGGCAACGAGACAAGAAGTCACAGCTTCTCGAGACGCTGGCCTTCCTCAAGAGATGCCGAGATAACAAGTTGGATTGTCAACCAACACCGGGTACAACATGTTCGCCTATTGTTCTCTTTTAGCCCCGACCACCCCCCCCAACACGTTCCATTCATTGGCTACCACATTCAGATAAGCCCCTCCCCCCTTAACTTGTATTTAAGAGCTTGTCTCTTGGAATTTTTCCTCACTTGATACAGTAAATCTAGCTGTGACGGTTCCACCTGATGAGAGAGACTTGTGTTGCCTCCGAAACGTCGTGATTTATAATTTTATTTATATTATTTCTTTTATTTTTATTATTTATTTTTTACCTACATGACTTTACCGAAAAAACCTAAGAGTATGGACCTCGTCGCTCTATCTCCACATTGGATGTCCTCTTGGGAATGTTCCTTCCTTTGCCTTTCATTCCATCACCAGTCTCGACCACTGGTCATCATCTCTTCTAGTCATGTGTCCTGACCCATGCCAACTTCCTTTATTTAAAATCGAATAATCTACCAGATGTATCCAATTTGCATTTGTTCCCTGCGATGAATGTGGGTCGCGAGCCTGGAGTTTGTAAAACCCCGGCATGGAAGACGATACACGGTGGGGGGAAGGATCGTCAATCATACGCAAGCGGAGTAATAAAAAAAGGAAATCTTCAGCCTGGACTGTAACTGGTGAATCAAGGCAGCAGTAAGGACTACTAGCGAGAAGGAGTTTCAGATTTTGGGGGTAGTAGGGGAGAAGACGCAACCACCCATTGAGCAAAAGCCGACTGGGTAATGGAGCGGACGGGGTGGGGGGACAGCTCACTCGGCCAGGCCCTGCTCCATGTTGAGATCGATGCCTCCGTCGAGTAGAACTCCATCCCCCGAGTATGAGGCGACCGCCATGTGGACCATCACGTACCTGCAGCCGCCCTGCGCCAAGAGTGCCAGCAGAAGCATTGCCTGCATACAACACACACACAAAAAAGACAAATATCAATGAACAGACTAAACTAAACAATTTTTTATTTTACCAGGTAAGGCCCACTAAGCTATACAGCTCTTTTTCAGAAGCGACCTGACCATCACAAATGATAGCGCAACGAAGTGGCTTATCATCACGTGGACATTTATAGCAGCCAAATACTCGAAGCGCATGTTGATTCTAAATGTGGAGGGAAAAACCAGAGGACCCGGAGAAAAATCCACGCGGCCATGGGGAGAACATGCAAACTCAAAATCTACAGGCGTCAGGATTGGCATCGAACCCACGACCTCCTGCGTACGAGGCTAGGGAGTTAACATCTCGCCACCGTGGCACCCCAGACTGCCAGAAAAATATTTGTTGGTGAGCACCTAATAAGGCTAGCACAGGGCACAATAGGGTGGTGGAACCAGCATTATGGATGCATGACTGCCGTTTACAACCCAGGGTCCATTTTATCAAACCGGGAACTGATTTTAGGCCTTGTCGACTTAGGGGAGGTCCAACATGATCTCTGTCCAGGCGGCAAGGAGAGCCTTGTCACAGGATTCTAAATTCAGTGCACTAACCACTGCACGCTCGCTCCACACGCGCACACACACACCGGAATTATAACCGAGTGTAATTCGTAAACACAAGCAATAGATGTACGTTTACTTACCCAGGACCAGAAAGTTGAAGAACTATAGAAGAGCACGAGGTGGACAAAGACATATATAGCCTGCAAGATAAATGGCACAGGAGATTGGGTCAATGCACATGTTTGTATATATATTGAACTTCTTTCACACCGTGCATAGCTATTCGGAGGTGTTTGTAGCGAGGATTTTCACTCATGCCACAGGTAATTGAAATCCTGAATTGTTTGACAATTTGGTATCTACATTCAAGTTGAACAATTTAGACCGACACCTTAAAAAAGACCACACATCTAACATCAGCCATGATCTATCCACTTCTGGATGAAGGCTTCCCTCCACCGCCACCATCCGTGACGGTACTGTGATGCTACAATCCCACTGCTGTACATGAGCAGATTTTATCGCTCCATCTCCCTGGTTTCTCCTTTGGCTACCATTCCATCGCCAGTCTTGTCTATCAATCTACATCCATTATAGAAATGCCCACTTCTACGTGTCTCCAATTTGATTGTGGTACGATTCATTCTCCTTTTCCATCTCTCGGGATAATTGCCAATACGGGCAGCCGCAGGCTTACGAACGGGTTCCATTCCTGAGACCCGTTTGTAGGTCGAACGGTTCGCAAGTCAGGAAATAATAATAAGAGTCAGTGTTATAAAACGTGTTACGGTTCAACTAAAAAGGGAAGCAACTGTTAAACTGAGAAAAAATAATAAATATATTAAGAAATACTGTGCTAAAGCAATTAGTTCCGCGATTTGGTTCGCAAGTGCGAGTTGATGTTCACAAGTCGTATGGTTAAAAAATAAACATCTTATGGATGCATATTCTTGGTTCTTTCGTAAAGTCATGTAGAAGGGAAACAATAAAATAATAAAAATATAAAACAATACAATTCTCACGACGTTTCGACTGCAACACAAGCAATCATCATCAGGTGTTGCAGTCGAAACGTCGTGATAATTTTTTTGTTTTATATTTTTTATTATTTTATTGTTTCCCTTCTACATGACTTTACCGAAAGAACCAAGAATATGAATCCTTGCAGTCACGAAAGCTTTAAATCAAAATTTAAATCTGCCAAGGAAACCCAACGGATTCGCAGGTCTCGACGCACAATTGCTCCGATGATGACACGTGTGTAGAATGTCAGCGTCTCCTTGTTCTCCTCCACGATCTGCTTTTGTCCCTTGGTCCCCGGCTTGCCTTTGGGCTGCAACATAAACACACAATCAAGCACACTCATTCATTTGCTGAAAACATCTCAATATACGGTGGACTGTAGAGCTTTGGCTTACCACCTGGCTCCCTTCGAGCTTGTCTGTGGTTCCTCAGCGATTGAGAGATGCTATTTCAATGGGCGACACGACATAAAACTAAACAATATTCTTAACTTTCGATTTAAAGCTTTCGTGACTGCAGGAATTCATCTTCTTGGTTCTTTCGGTAAAGTCACGTAGGAGGGAAATAATAAAATAATAAAAATTAAACAATAACATTCTCACGAC
>CM025643.2:4660129-4699213 GCA_014621495.2 Entosphenus tridentatus | reverse complement strand
GTTGCAATGTGAGAGCAAAATATACAACTGTACATATTTGCTTGTAGCGTGTCATGTGTATATGTGAGGGTGTGGAGCGGTGGTGCAATATTAGCTCGCCGCACCTGTTATCCTGAGCGATATCTGGGTCTCTCCTGGTCTAACACCTCCACCAAACCCCCTTCAATCTGAGTTGTTTTCACAAACGCGCACTGACTGACCAGTGTGGTGAAATATGGTCACATTCCTTACGACCGACACGATATGGAGAGTAATTCATCTAGCAGTGGATTGCTTGTCACTGTATCTCTCTAAATGGCCTTAATCTAAGTTGTCTTGTGGTTGTTGTTGTTTGACTTGCATCCCACTGGGATTTTTGCACACAGCGTTGGTGTACGGTGCTTTTTCTGCAATATTTTGCTGTCTTTTCTTGGATTTTCTGTTTCCACATAGTCACATTCACTTTAAGATGTTTTCTTGTTCATGTTTTTGGTTTTTGTTTGTTGCGGTTGCACCCCATTCAAGAGCCGAATGGTTCACAGGGCTATACCTAACAAATTAACTTGAACATGTGTCCGCGTCTCGCTTGTTTGCCTCTGATGTCTCACTCTCATGACTTATTTATTTCTACATGTGCGTCTCACGTCTTCGTGTCTATATATCAGTGGCTGACTACCAGGGTGTCTGTCTCCGTGTCTATTCGTGTCTCTGTATATGTGCCCGTGTCTCCGTATCTGTCCGTGTGTATTTTTGGTCGGAACCTCCGTCTGGGCCTTATTTGAAACTCATGCACACCACTGGGTCGTGTTTTGTGTTAATCAATGTATAATTCTGACATAGTCATTCCGTATGATATTTTACAGGTGAAGTACCGGGTTCTTGTAACCTGAACCAAAGGTGAGGCAATATCATCTTTCAATCTGCACGTAGCAAAACAAAATTAAACTTATTTTGTTGTACAGTATTACTGGTGTTAACCAACTGCGCAATTGTACAACACCGGTTGTGGGTGATAAAATAAAAAAACGGACAAGGATCTTTCATTTACGTGAACAAAATCCTATTTAGGTGCAGTCGCATGTGAAACTTCTGGATCTGTTTTCAGCAGCATTTGTTAAAGGATGCAAATGCTGGACTGGTTTCGGCCCAATAAACATGCTGCTGGGTTGTCTGGTCTTACAGGGCAATAACGTCCCAACGCAGCAACATTGTTCACAACGCATGTAATGATTATGATGTTAAATGTTGGTGAAACGTTGCCATGTCCGTTCTATGCTTATTGTGATAATAGTTGATAAAGCTTGTCTTCGCCAGGCAAACGTTTTCGATAAATATAATCATTAACTTACTCCCATTTTTTTAAACCAAATTTTACTTACGATCAGACACTAACTATCCCAATAATTTTTATTTAAAGCTTTCGTGACTGCAGGGATTAATAATCTTGGTTCTTTCGGTAAAGTTACGTGACTTTACGGATCCCAAGAATGTTGATCAAAAACCACTCAGTTTAAAGATTCCGTTATTTTTTTTATTAGACAACAATTCGTGAAGTTGCTGAGGGAAAGCTCCAATCTTTTACCGTTTTCGAATTATTTAGGTTTGAGCATCATAAAATGTGGATTTATTCGTTCAAAACGGCTTGAATACGAAATATCTCCAAAACAATAAAAGATAGAAAAATAGTTATTGCTTTAAAAATAGTTCTTGCTTTAATTTTATTTGTTTAAAGCTCTATCAAACGAAAAAACCCGCAATCTTACATTCTGAACGGTTTCTGAATGACATGCACCAGCAAGTTTATGGGACACTTAAAATCGAGATTTGGGGGCCTTAAAATAAAAAATCTCAGATTTTTCCTGTGTCCTAAAAGATACCTACGTACCAAATTTCAGATTTCTGCCTTGTCGGGAAGTACCTTTAGATGTTTTTGAGACATACAGATTAAGGTCTTCATATACATTGTGTGAACGTCGCACGGTTTAAATGCTCAACGTTGGCACTCTTCCACAGCTCGTGTTCAGATGGCGACGCAATCCGTGTGTGCGTGCGCGTGCGCCCACCGAACGAGGGCATAGCGGTGAACGAGGGCGAGTCGATGGAGCAGGGCATGTGTGTGACGGTGGTCTCGCCAGACACGGTGCGGGTGCTCTCACGGCCCGAGCCACGCATCTTCACCTTTGACTATGTGGCCAGCATAAGTGCCACTCAGGTACGGTGTCATTGCGTCGTTGAATTTTTAAACATTTTTACACTTCTTAACCTTATTTGGGGTGTCAACATTGCGCACGTGATAATCCGGTCTCGGAACACTTGTAAGCAGAACAATTTTTCCGTTTCGACAGAAACGAACTACCTCGCCTGGTATACAAGAGTTTGGGTTCTATCCTGACCCTGACACCTGTATATTTGGAGTTTGCATGTCTCTCTCCCTTTGGTCATGTGGATTTTTTTCTGGGTCCTCTAGTTTTTGCCTCAACATTTAGCAGCATGCATTTAGATTATTTGGCTGCTACTATAAATTCCCATATGATAAGCCACTTCATTGACCTATCATTTGTGGTCAGGTTGCTTCTCAAAATAGCTTATAGCTCAGTGTGGCTTTACGTATTAAGTAGAATAGTTTAATTTTTAGTTTATCATGTGAGCATCAGCAGCTACTGTACGTGTGTATGACTTGCCGTTATATCGGTCTCCAGAATTGCCATTTAAACCAAAGCTCTAAAGTTGCACTCATCTCGTGTCTTGTTTGCATTTGCAGGAAGAGATATTTTCCGTAGTAGCAAAGAACATAATTGAGTCATGCATGAATGGCTACAATGGCACCATCTTTGCCTAGTGAGTATCATACTTGCACAAATCACAGACGTACAAGAAATGTCTTCATTATAATGCATCCAATACAAATGTTCTAAACCCATTGGTCACATCTCCCTGGTGGGCGCATGTTGCGAAATAGATACCGTGCAGGAGAAGTTACTTCTATAATATTTTTATTACTCATAAAACATTCCTGTAGGCTTAATGATGTGTTGCTACTCTACATTCTACACTCGGTCAAAACATTTATGTGTTTTGAGTTGATGAGAAGAACATGCCAGCACTTGTGGTTCTATATGCAGGCAGTTCCGCTATTGTATGTGATATAAATTCTATACAGCATCTTCCACTGTTTTAAGTTTTAATTTCTAATGGTTGGCTCTTGGCCAAAATTGCCTCCTTCTAAGAGTTAACAGCTACTTTCCAAGAATTATTTGGTATTTTCTTTTAAGCTAGGATAGTGGACCTTGAGGGGTGTTTAACATTGTGTACTATTGCTGTACGTCCATCGTAAAGATTAAAGTATTTTAAAATACAAATAACACTGTAGGTATATAATGGGTGGATGACACCTTAGCTGTCATCCACCCATTATTTAGCATTTAATACGGAGCCAATTCATGTGGAGTCCTCAAATTGGCAAGTAATGTCCATGGTTTTCTTAAACAGCACAATTTGAAAGAGAGTGGGCATTTAAAGGGTCTTTTAGCATGATAAGCAAGAGTAGGTCACAGCACCCTTGTCATATCCAAAAACTCAATTTGAAAATGATGGGACAATTTGTAAGATACGTGTCCATGATTTCAGTCACAAGATCTTGTGAAATCAATACAAAGTCCTAATGGATGTTTTGTGTATATGAAAACAAAATAAAATTAACCTATGTTGGTTGCGCTGTTACATTGTTGCCAATTTAGTTAATTGTTTTTTTTGATGTGCTTAACAATGACTTCAAAATAATTGTCTTTATCTTGTCTTAACAGTGGCCAGACGGGTTCAGGAAAAACATTTACCATGCTTGGTGAGTTGTTATAAAGTCTCAAAGCCTATTTGTTGTCCCATTTTAATGTTGCTTAAAACACCTTGAGTATAATTTGCATACGTTTGCAATGTAAAGCAGTAAAATGTAAAATTACACTTCACATTTTCATGAAACTAGCTCCTGGCCTCCAATGAATACATTTCTCTCAGCACAGTCACCCAGAAGTCCCCATAAGTTTATTAAGGTTGCACTTTTTTGTATGTATGCAGGTGCCATGGACCACGTGGACATTTTTAACCACAACCTTCGTGGAGTGATCCCACGCAGCCTCGAGTTCATTTTTTCGCTAATCTCTCGCGAGAAACAAATGGTAAGAAGCAGATGCTTTAGTCCACTGTCTGTCTCCTTGCCACAGAGTAAGTGGCAGTGTAAGAACAATTGCCTATATATAGATAGTGCTTGACTCATTATCAATAGGTTGTGTAAATCTAAATCTTGAGTCCGGTGCCAAATCGTGTCATCTGTCTGGAATTGATAAAATGAGCACTGTCCATCGAATAGCTTTTTAGTAGACAGTATTCCCTCGTTATTCACGAACTTGCTATCCGCGATTGTGACTATCCGCGAATTGCATCTGGAACTCTACACGACTGCATCGAGGGAGAGAGCGTGAGAATGTGATGTGAAAAAGTATCACATTCAGGCCAAACCATCCAGGTGTGCACTTCTCTAGCACATACCATGCACCCTTCAACCACACACTTCTGTCCCTCGCCACACACCCTGTCATCTCACCGTACCACTTGTGTAAAGGACACAATGGTTGTCCTTGGAAGACATTGGTCAATGTCCAGTGAGGCACTGACTTTTACAGTTGAACAAAAGTATTGCATTTATATAGCTGTTGCAATAATGCATGTTATTTTCCATATTCACAGGCAGGAGATGCCAAAGAGTTCTTATGCAAGTGTTCATTTCTAGAAATCTACAATGAGCAGGTAATAATTACTTTATAATGATTCGTTGATTGTCATTCATTTATCGAGATGGGAATCATTAAAATTAATTATCTCTTATAAAGGATACTTTTTTCACCTGGGCTGTAACACTGGCACAATTTCCTAACCTTGTAACTGGAATAAAATTGTCTCTTAATATGCACTTCAGAACTAAAGGCACACTTTAGTAATATCTCGCCAATATTGGTGGCCAGTTATACGACTTCATTTGACTTTTGTGTTGTGCTCTGACGACTTGGCTAGGGAACCTCAATAATAAAGCACTGTAAAGGTGGTGTTGCCAATATAATAGTGATGCTGATGGCGATTAGTATTATCAAAGTGATAATTTGTGCCATTGTAATGTGACAATACGTGGTAATGGTGTTTGTGTGATTTCGATGGTGGCTTTGTCCACTGAAGGTGTTTGATCTGCTGGATCCAGCTAGCACCAGTCTCTTCATCCGGGAGAACATACAAAAGGGCGTGTTTGTGGAGGGCGTCATGGAGATGTCTCTTTCCTCGGCTGCAGAAGCCTACCAGGTGGCATGCCAACACACCCCACCAGTGTCGGTTTCCACCTGCAGTAGCACAACCTCCACAATCCTTAATTTCTCAGATTCCACCAGCCCCACCATAAGTAATGCCTTCACAGTATCACCATTAACAATAAAAACTTTACCACCACTTACATAAATAGCATACATACCACTGACACGCCCACCACAATACCAGCATTTTCCATTCCCATTGTAAGCACCAAAACATTTAACCAGTGACACACCATCTGTACCTCTCAACACTAGCATATTTATCTCCATTACCTGCACTATCATCACCTCCACCAGTAACATTTTCAGTACCTCCAAATGCGAGCACCAGTATCATCTACATCATCACTACCTTTCCTAACAACACCGTCACCACCGCCTAACACCTGTGCTCCCCCCCACCTTTTCTATACGTTCCTCGGACAAAGGTGCTGTCCCTGGGCTGGCGCAACCGGCGGGTTGCATCCACGTCGATGAACCGCGAGTCGTCGCGTTCACACGCCGTCTTCACGCTCACGATCCAGTCGAAGGAGAAGCGCAACGGCATGGTGAACATCCGCTCGTCGCAGCTCAACCTTGTGGACCTCGCGGGCTCGGAGCGGCAGCGCGACACGCAGTCGGACGGCATGCGCCTCAAGGTGTGAATCCCGGCACGAGGCCCGCTCGTCATGCATTTTGACACTCGAGATCGCAAGATGAAGATGTCATCGTGGCCAAAGACTGTTCATGCTAGCACACCTCACCCAGTGCCTTCTGTCCTCCGGCGGATCCTGCAGCTCCTGCACCGTATAAATCAATCGATCTTTATTTTACGTGCCAACATCGCCCTCAATGAAGCAGGCATCGGTGCACATTACAATGGAACGGGAACGGTACAGGGGGGCATATAGCAACAGGAATGAAAAGAGAAACCCATCATGCCCTCAGCGTCTAACACTGACTGAGTAAAGTAAATTGCAACCGTGCACAAAAATAAAGTAGACGCGCATGTCCACACTACCGTACAGAATGAGACTGCCACAAATAACAAGCTCTTGTATATACGCACCTAGGCAATGCTTCCCATGGTCTGTCCAATATGAGTATAAAGTTTCATTTGAGAAAATAAAGCCCCTGGTGTACTGAACTGTTGGGTAAAATCAAACACTCCTATGCTCTATAACTCTGCCATTCTAACTGAGGTAATAGAAATTAATATCTGCGATATAACCAAAAAAAACTATATTATGGATGCTGTTTGTTTATTGTCTTTTCAGGA
The DNA here is from genome assembly GCA_014621495.2 of Entosphenus tridentatus. NCBI lineage: Eukaryota > Metazoa > Chordata > Hyperoartia > Petromyzontiformes > Petromyzontidae > Entosphenus > Entosphenus tridentatus. The sequence goes on along the minus strand of CM025643.2, from coordinate 4,692,625 downwards.
AGCGGGCAGCATCAACCGCTCGCTGAGTTCCCTGGGGAATGTCATCAATGCCCTGGCAGAAATGGCGCACGGGAAAGGGCGGTTCGTTCCCTATAGAGACTCCAAGCTGACTTTCTTGCTAAGGGCAAGTGAACACTCGCCCTCACTCTGTGATGCTGACAACCTAAAATGACTGCACAGAGGGCAACCCCGAACTCCCCACATGTCCGATGCAGTGGTCGTGCGCTAAGATGGCACTTGTTGGCACTTTAGTATAGCAAAGTACAATATCCAGTGATGCACACTGGTGAATGATATTTAGGTTTTGCTTGGTTAAGGGAAAAACAATGCTGTATAAATCCAATAACATTTCAACAGTGACTAAAGGACAGAGCTTGTAGTTTCATAGAGCATTGAAGCACCCACCATAATTTCAGTGCTGCCAAGAATTTCAAAATTGCACTTTTTCATCAATCACAAGAATCAAATTGGTTTATTCTCAAAAACATTCATAGCTTGCACTCCTGGAGATGAATTTCAGGACATTTGATCCCATCAAAGTGGCTAGCCATCCCCGAGAACTGAACACTCAATCCTCCATATCGCTCTTCCATCAGGACTCGCTGGGCGGGAATGCTAAGACCGCGGTCATCGTCAACGTGCACCCGGGCGGACGCTACTTCGGGGAGACGCTCTCCACGCTGCAATTCGCGCGTCGCACAAAACTCATCAAAAACAAGGTGACTGATCCGCCCTCCTTCATGCGGTTGGTTCAGTTGCGTCGGGACCGTTTCCTTTAAATGGTGACACCCGGTCATGCAAGCTGTGTGCCGTGCTGCATCGGCCTCGCGTTTTGTTACAATCAAAGCTGCTCGTCACAGCCTTGCCCTCTCCTCTCACCCTCTGCTGTAAACCGTCCGCTGCACGGCACGTCCCCTGTGATTAGTTGTGTGCTTCACACAGGCTCACCTCTGCCCCCACCCCCTAGGCAATTGGCTGATGTTTCATTCCGGTTTTTCAAGCTTTCCCACGAAGGTTGAAAACGTTAATGTGTAAGCTGTCTGTTCCTCTATAATCGTTGGGCGGGGGAGTGCACGGCGCATCTTATAAAGAGGATCTGATATATGTTGAAACTTGCCTGGCAAGTAGGGTATTTCTGTTAGGGATTGCCCCTTTTGAAAACCGGCCTAATGAAATTAGTATTTGTCCTGACTGCTTCCCCATCGGCTTCTGGACTGCTTATTAAATACTTCCGAAGACAATCACATGTTGGAAAGTCTTACATAATCCATGTGTGCGCATGATAGGTCTTGTTTCCTTTACGTCGACTGGTATTATTTGTCCCTGGAGTGTGAATGATTAAAACAATAAGATCAACCTTGAAGCAGAATATTTATCCCATAATCCATCAAGTTCTACGTAGCTCGCCAGAGAGGGGCTGCGGAACAGATGTAATACAGTATTCTCTTGTTAGTCGCAAGGGATACATTCCAAAGATGCTTGTGAATATCACATTTTGCAGATGATATTGGCCTATGAAAACCTTGAAATAAATACGTAAATAGGCTTTCTTTCTCATCACTTTATTTCGTCACTTTATCTCATCACATTTTCTCTCATCACTTTTTCTCTCAATGCAGATTCGCATATAGCCAAATTCGCAGATCGCAAGTTCGTGAATAACGAGGGTATACTGTACAGTGTGTTCTTCTATATCGCGTGTTTTCATAATGCAAATTGGATATAACACGATGAATATATTAGGGAACACATTTTTTATAACGCGGATGCCAATTGGATATAACGATATTGAGTCAACAACTACGTCCCTTTAGTAGGAATAAGTGGACGTACCTCCACCTCGGCAAAGCATCACACAAGGCGGGATGCTGCTGGATGCTTCTCGATGCGACTCCGCCTTTGTTCAGCCTGCATACGCATCTCACATGTTCTCGCGGACTGTGATTTACCCTGATATTTATTATAACACGATTTTTTCAAAACGTGGTGTTCTTCAGGAACACAACTGCTGCCACGTTTTAGAAGAACGGACTGTGTGCTTGTGAACATTACGATGGAGAAGCAGAAGGCTTTATGGTTTGTGTGTGTGCGTGCGCAGGCGGTGGTGAACGAGGACACGCGGGGGGACCTGTCTCAGCTGCAGGCTGAGCTCAAGCGCCTGCGAGAGCAGTTGTCACTCTACCAGGAGGGCTTGTCCAGCGGTAAACCTCGCCGGAACTGCTCCTGTTTTGTTAAAATTGTATTGATACTTTCAACAGCATGTAAAAACCATAACCCACCTACAAAGGGTCAATGTGACCAATATAGGAGCATCGATCTAGACCAAAATAACAAGAATAGACGTTTATATTGAAATTGGTCAAAATAAAGAATATTCAAGAGCCGCAATGCTTGTGAAATGAGATGGGTGGTTCTTTAATAAGTAACGTCACGAAGCGGTCCTTAAAGAGCTGCATGCGGCTCCAAAGCCGCAGATTATAGACCACTGATCTAGAAATCAAATGTTTAATCCAAAGTAAGAAATAGACGCAAAGGAGACTGAGAAGAGAGAGAGTGATGGGCAGCAATGACACGGCTGGGTAAAATTATTAAGTCATCAATGGGTCCACACAAGGGGAGTACTTTTCTGTAGTCAGCAGGCCCTGCGAGGGGATACACTCGATGTTTAAGTACAGCAACCTCATGCATCAGAATCAACCAATGTTCAGGACTGGTCCTGTTTACACCCCATAAATAACGATGCCCAGTGGAATTCAGTGGAAATGTCTAAAGCTCAGAGAGCCAAGCTAATACAGTAAAACCTTGGATTGCGAGCATAATTCGTTCCGGAAACGTGTTTGTAATCCAAAGCACTCTTATATCAGTTGTGATCACGTGACGCTCGGCAGACAAAGCGTAAACACGTGCTACTCATATTGCAAGACCTCGCTCGTTTACCAAATACAATTTTATTTTAAAATTTTGCTCTTCTTGCAAAACAGTCGCAGACCAAGTTACTCACAATCCATGGTTTTACTGTGCAGGTGTACCACTTAATTTATATTGATTTTGATGCTGACAAATTCATGGAATTTTGCTTGTAACAATGAATTGTTTCAAAATTCTAATACTGCGAGTCCATCACTGTCCAGTAGGTGCCATAGATACTTGCACTTACACCACAAGGGTGCATTAAATTATGTATTCATGAATTCATAGTCTACCCCGAAATTGTGACAATTGTGGGAGGGAATTAAGTGTTACATCCCCTCAAAATAGCCAAGTAATGATCCTCGTCATTTGTACCCCAGTGTGTTCGAATAACCTCATGGATTGTGTGTGTATTGACCATTGAGGGGAGCGATAGTGTGGTGGTTAGCGCGCGGCGCTACAAACCCTGCGAATTCGATCACCAATAACGATGATCTCAACCCGCCCTGGGCCACCCCTAGGTCGACTCGGCCTCAAATGAGTGCTTGGTGCGGTGTGTAAACAATCACCGGGGAGACAAAGGCGGCCAGGCATGGTGGTGGCCACCCAACCCCCTCGTGTGCCGTGTGCCATCCTTCATAGGTTGCTGGCGAACGGCACGTGCCCAAAAAGTCTTGCTTTGGCTTTACGGGGGATCTTTGCCTTTTATTGACCATTGCAGCGCCATCGTACAATCCAACACCAACGCCCAAGGGCTTAGAGCTACCGCGTGACAGTTGGAGGCAGTGCTTCCTGGAGGCCATGCAGTTCCGTCAGATCAGTGAGACCGTTATAAAGGTGAGTGCAAGAATTTCGCAGCACTACTACACCCCATTGGGAAGAAATGATGATTCCTTGAATTGTAATTCAAGATAATGTATATTAATTACACTTATTATGATTCACTTTATCATAATTCTTCGTTTTAATGGATTTTGAGAGTTTTCATTCATATTGCTTCTATAAGCCTTGTATTTTGCTTTCATTTTATATATATTTGTACATGTAGTTTTAATTTTATGTAAAGCACTTTGAGATACTTGAATATGAAATGCGCTTTATAAAATAGAGGTTATTATTATTTGATGGAAAATACTTTTCACTTTGAGGAATTTAAATACACAAAGCTGACAGCATAGGATTAATGGAAAACCTAAAATTCCATGCAAGCCAACCATGTGTACACCCACACACACTGTTAACCATCGGTCTTCATAGGTTAATATGCATTGAACTATATATTCATTCTTCAATTAAAACCAATTATTAGGATTAGAATACATGCTTGGATGTATGCATGTGAGAATAGATTATTTGACTAGTTTGCAGCTCATAAACTAATGTTACATTTAAATGAACGATTAACAGAGCAGACAAAACTGAACAAACTAGACGGAAGAAAAAAACTGCAAAGATCAGAAAAAAATATTATTTAATTTTATTATTCGTAATCGTGGCAATGGATTTATTATTGCTGTCATTTTTTTATTTTGACCAGGATGCTTTCCCATTTCTCCCTTGTGAACCCAGGCTCTTCAAGGACAAATTAAGCACCTGGAGGACCTCTGCGAAAGGAAGGAACGCCGCCTGCAGTCCAACAGGATGATCATTAAGTTCCGCGAGTCCCTCATCGCCCAGCTAGAGCGTACGGCCAAAGGGAGCGGCGTCGAGGCAGAGGGCTGCATCAAGTGTCGGGATGAGAACATCACCAACATCAAGCAAGAGCTGGCACTGGTCAAGGAAATGGTGAGAGGGTCTGGGGGCAGTTCATAAGAGGGCTCGCACAGTTGAGGGAAATGGCGTTGCCGGGTGAACCAACAATTCAGGGCCAGTTTAGATGAAGATGCTGTTAAAATATTCTCAGACCACGCATTAACGAACTTTGTTTTGGGTTTAACACTATACAACGATGACTGTCATTGGTTACAACGGCCTTAACTTCAGCGGTGATGGAAACCTCCCCTATTTCAACGTCTGTCTCGCAGGTCGAGCACCACCCGGAGGTCTCCAAGTTTGCTCAGGAAAACCACAACCTGCGAGCCGAGCTGAAGCAGCTGCGGGAGCTGGCGGCGGTGCGCGCAGGCCAGGAGCTGTCTGAACGAATTGCCCTGCAGCTCGACCGCGCCTTCGCCGACGCGATGGCACAGCGCGAGAGTGCCGGTAACCGCTGCTGCGTTCACCCCGCAGTTTGGCACGCGTGAGGTTTGCGCATTTGTTTGCGTTTGATTCAAATTTCTGTCCGTTGTTGTCCAGGATTAAACCATGCACAAGAGTTTTTTTTTTTAAAGCACTAAAAATGTCGCATTTTTTCTAACTGCTTCGGTGGTTGCAGGGCCTGCGGATAATCTGCAGCCGACGTCCGTCTGCACGGATACCGTAACCTCCGCTGGAATGGACCGCATGAAGGTGGAGCTGCAGAAGATGCAAAACGATGTGGCCTCTGCCCGGCAGGAACTGGAAGAAAACAAGGAGCTCAGCCGGTCGGTGCTCTTTCCCCCCCCCCACTCATACCCCTTTTGCTTATGGAGCTGCCGTGGTGTATTGGCAAGCACACTGAAGTTTAAATCCAGAGGTCGTCGGTTCGACTTTATTTTCCTGTGCGACAGTTGAAACAGTGGGCGAGTCTTGATTTGCGTCTTGCAAAATGTTCCTTTCCTTCTGGTTTTAGATTTTTTAAAAATGTGCTCGTAATCCATTTCAAACAGTCGGTAATATATCAGCATATTTTATGATCCTTTTATTGCATAGGAGATGTGAACCTGGCCCATAATGTCTAGAAGAAGGAAGATGTATTGCAACGGTAATCTAAAGATAGTGCTATTCTTCTACAGGAATCACCTGCTATAAGTTTCCACATCATGTCCTGTTCTGCTTACACGTAGCTGATTAATTAGGGAACATATTTTCTAATAGTATACTGTTTCGTCTATACGTTCTTTAAAAAAATTCCGCAAAGATTTCTTGCACAATTTTTAAACAAGACACGCACGCGGTCTAAACGGACTTTTGTGATGTAAACATCATATTGTATGCGCATAGCGCGTACACGCAAATATCTCTCCACCACGTGCTCAGCGTCCGTCTGCCAGCCTGCAATTTTGCGTGATCGTGTTAGGTGATACGCTTTAAAAAAGTAAGAAGGGTTTAGAAATATGAGTGTAAAGCACCCTATAAATTATTATGGTGCTTCTGGCAAGAAAAAGCAATGGAAGAGTGTTCATCTAGAGGTTAAACTCTAACTTTTAAATCGTTTTGAAACTGGTGAAAGGCAGTCGATATTACCAGAATACTTGGCCTATTCATGATCTCGGTGAGAACTATTCGAGTTAATGCGGGGAAAACATTTCTTTCGTGTAACCAAGCACAAAGGTGTTTGTGTGTCGTCCATTAGGAAGAAGCAAGGAGAGATGGAGGTTGAACTGCAGTCTCTACGCAAGCAGAACCAGCAGCTGGAGACATTCATTAAGGCCACGCAGACCAGCAAGCTGCAGGAGGTCACCCTCCTCAACAGGGTCCATGCAGAGGCCATTAAGGTACCGCCCTTATCTTTGTGCCCTTCTCTTTGTTTTTATTTATCCGAATTACATCCCATTTATTATATCTGGCCCCGTGTCATGTGACACAGACATTACCATTTGTAACTTGCAGTGCTCCACCTTCTATTGGAGTGTCCCTGGGAAGATGATATCACAACTGAAGTTGGCGATTAGCGCTGCATACGTGCCACATTTGCACATGTGATTTGTAACTTTGATCCTTACCCATGTATCAATAGTTCACTTTTTTGTTAATTATTTGTATTGTTCCAACCACGAGGGGGGGTTGTCGGTGTACAACCACGCGTGGGTTGTCGGTGTACAACTTCCGTGGCAGGTGAGTAGTGCATAGCGGCTCGGACAGACAACCAACACGGACATGTAGGACGATAGCGTTGTGTGGTACGTGTGTCAGATTCCTTTTTTTCGGGGAAGGGAGGGGGGGGATAGTTCACTTGTAATGTACAATTTTATTGAGGAACTGTGTGTTGTCTTGGTGTGGTCTAGGACTGTTTTCGCTGTTGTTTTACTGCCTTTCGCAAGCTTGTGCTAACAATTTGAACTTGTATACTTTATTTGTATGTATTTACTTAAGGGTTGCCGCTGTGGCATGATGTTATCTTTCTCGCCTGATTTGCAGGAGATCTGGGGTTCGATCCCAACCCTGACACCTGTATGTTTGGAGTATGCATGCCTCTCTCCATGTGGTCGTGTCGATGTTTTCTCTGGGTTTTTCAGTTTTTTCCCACCCCATTTAGAAACATGCATTTAGATTATTTAAATTATTTGGCTGCTATAAATTTACACATGATAAGCCACTTCGTTGAGCTCTCATTTGTGGCCAGGTCGCTTCTGAAAAACATCTATATCTCAATAGTTTTTTTGTTTATATAGTTAATATTTTAGTACTGTAATTAAAACACACTTCCACAACTGTTCCAGCTCGAGCACATTCTATGTGAACCACTTAATTATGTATGTATTTATTTATGTGTTTGGATGTGATGTTCATTGTAAAAATGTAGACTGAACAAGTAACAACATATGTAAACGGCTTGTGTACGTGTCGTTACGTGTTCGCTATGTTACATGACAACACCCTAAGACACCCTTGAAAACGAGATGTTTCATCTGAAGGGATTATTCCGGTGAAATATTTTGAAGTAAAAAAAACAGCTGAAATGCCGATTGCACTGATGTAACATATGAATGAAGTGAAACTTATTTTGGGGATACCCCTTTCAGGTACAGTAGTTTCGTTTTATTTGTCAAATTTTTTGGTGATTTGCTTATCTTTCCTGCACTTTACACTGCTATCATTTTTATATTGTTTGTTGTTGTAACGTTCTGACCCGCCCCTACTGTGGAAAAAAAAGCTTGAAATCCTATCTATTCCTCCGGTATAAATAAATATTCTGATTTTGATTCTGATTCAACGACTCATAAAGGTCATACGTGGACAACTTTTTTTAATAACGTGATGGGATCTTTAAGGTCCACCGTGAAGCTCTCACGTACTTTATGGCTAATTAACTCGCATTGTTAAACAGGGCAGCCACTGGTCTCAAGCTGCGTACCTCTTCAGCAAGCAGCCACAATACCCTACCGCTTAGCCATGTCATCACCCCCTAAACATTATATACTCACTCTTCAGGTGTTTCTCAGAACTACCAAACAGAACACCGCTGTCACGTTTTTTTCCCGGATTCTAAGCGAAGCGCGTGGGTTGTCGGTGACCTCACACAGAACCTGACGACACCGGTGCGAATGGCGCTAACGCGGCGGCTGGACAACGTGTCACGCACCAGCGTGGACGGGAGCCCAGCACTGATGCAGAGAGCCGAAGTGACGGATGACTTCATCTTCAACGAGGTTGAGCCCGAGCAGGTGATGACGCAGGCGTACGAGGCGATCGCGGATGAGCTGCGCACAATGCAGGTACGTGTGTGTGTATGTTTAACTTATTTCACACCGTACGTAGCCAGCTGTGCTAATCGGGGGGGTGCATATTGGCACACTGGCATGCAGATACACAAACATGCATGTGAACCGTGTGTCTTATAGGATATGTTTTGAGAGCAATGCCTCGATGTGACCTAAATCGTTGCTAATAAGATACATTTTTATTTACAGCTTTCGTGACTACAGGGATTCATATTCTTGGTTCTTTCGGTAAAGTCACATAGAAGGGAAATAATAAAATAATAAAAATATAAAACAATACGTGACTTTACCGAAAGAGCCAATAATAAGAAAAATGTTGATGTTGGGGAAATCCGCGTCGATGTTGTGGATGTCATTTTTGAATCGTTTAATCCGTGACATGCTGCTATATGAACAACTAAAATTTGCAAAGGGATTTAGTGATTTTTCATGTTCAGTTTCACATGTTTGGAATAAAATAGTGGCTTTTTAGAGTGTGGAGTTGTACACTGGGCGCATTGCGAATTTTTGCATTTGTGAATAAGAACAGTGCGTAATTTCTGAATTTCACCGTAATATAATTGGTATCATTGTGTGAATGGTAAAAAAAAACACTCCTTAATAATATGTTTATGCGCACAGGAGCAGTCGACTCGGCTTCAGCAGCAGCTGATCGAGGAGGAGACGCGGGTCCTGGGGCTTCAGCAGAATCTGGACAAGGCGGATTTGCAGCGGGCGCAGCACGAGCAGGCAAGGGGGGGCGACATAGCGTCAAGCAGCACGACATCGCACGGCACTAACAACAACAACACTTTGGGGAATATGCCTCCTTAATATTTAATTCTCAAAACCCATGGAGCTGTGAAATGACAACATCACAGTCTGTGATCCCATCGGAGTGGACCCTGAAGTGTCGTCCCTTTTTATGGTAGGGTGTTTTCTTGGGAACTGGAGTTTCTTCCCCTATGCTTTCCTGGGATAAATACGGTGGCGTTTGTCTACGCGATCTGAAAAGCGAATTTAACAAACCAAAATGTGGATGGAAACGTAGGGGACTGTCGCACGATACAACAACAACACAATATGACGATGTGTTACACAATGCACCGGGTCTTTGTGCGACACAAGGAGATGCTACCCGGCACCCTGTGATGGCTTGCTCCTAATTCTTCCACTGTGTGCCTTGTACCGTGTAGCTGCTTTTGAATGAGCGGAATAGCTGGGCCCAACGGGAGAAATCCTTCTCAGAGTCTGTCGCGCTCATGGAGAGGAAGATGCAGGAGACCGAGAGCACCAACAGCGGTAAATCTTCTTGCTTCGGAGATGGTGCCTGGATGAGGGTGGAGGATGTATGTATGTATGTTGACTTCTTTGGCACCGTACGAAGCCAACCATGCTAATCGGCGGTGCGAGGGAAGGACAACTAACTAAACACACAAAATTATCTGCACGAACAACTCACAGAGCAGCTTACATTCATTAAATCATGTTCAGTCACTCGCACTCGCTTGTATCAGAGATGTCACATGATTTCCTGCTCAAATGAGCTCTTCTCCTGTTTACAATTTATTCCATGTTCTTATGGCGGAGGTTAGTCTATCCATAGTACAACCACTGTTGCCTTTCCCACAATGGTACTAATTTTATCGACCCAAGCAGGATGATGGGCCGAGGCAACACCCAATCAGGATTTGAACTCGCAGGCTTTTCGATTGCGAGCCTGCTTGCTCTACCACTGATCCATCAGGCCGGTTAGAGATTGTCAGCGGCAAGCCAACCGACTGATCGGATTTTGTCTGCGTCCTATCTTCCCCTGGCTGCCTGCGTGGGGCACATGCAGTGCTACAGAGCGAGGTGCACGACCTGCGTGTGGTGCTCAAGTCGGCCGATCGTGACCTGGCAGAGGCGCGCAAGGAGGTGGCTGAGATTCGGCGCTGGCGTGACGGCGAGGCGGCACGGCTCGCCAACCAGCTGCTCGACCTGCAGCTGCAGACGGACGTGGCGAGGTAAGTCCCGGAGCAACATCATCATCCTTATCTTAATTAAAAGGAAACCCAGAAATACAAGTGATACAGTAGATCATGACTTGAAGCATTCGTGACTGCAGGAATTCATATTGTTTGGGTCTTTCGGTAAAGTCACGTAAATAGAAATAATAATAAAATATAAAAAATTTAAATGAAGTGAACGAAAAATACTTTTAAAAAAATATCAAGACGTTTTGATCGCAACACAAGCAATCGTCATCAGGAGAAAAAAAGAGGGGGAAAGCTGCTGAAGCAGGCTGTTTTAAAAGTTTGAAATGGGTGTAGCCCAAGGGTCATAAACAAAGTGGGCGGGGCTAGTGATGTTAAAGTGCGAGATTTGCATGTAAATGTAAGATCGCAGCGCCGCCGTCACATCGAGGACACAAGCAACGGCGGCTGTGTAAGTGTGAGACATTTAACCTGTTTGAAAACAACTGCCAACACCGGAAGGTAGGATGGAAACATCAAAGCCAGTTATAACTGGTTAATAACGTCCTTCCAATGATTGCTCAGTTTGTACCTATCTTCTCGGTTGAAATTATGTCTGTCTATATATCTGGATGGCTTCATGAACAAATCTTTGCTGATAGCCAGTGGGTTTGCAGAGTACCTTCGTTTTGGAGAAATAAATTTCGTGAGCCCACCACATTAAAACAATGATCAAGCCACGGCTGAGGTCTTGGTCCTCCCGTGTTTCAGATCTACCTTATGTTCAATGTAACTCCTGCCGCATATAGCTTCGTTTGTAGATGCCGGGGTATTGCATGTCAGGGATCACATCCTTCACAGATGGGATCCGATCGAATTTTATGTACGGTGTTAAATCCAACCTGGATCTCGTGTTTGCTCATGATTTTGGAAAACATTTTGGTGACCCTTGCTATGTGATGGTTTGATTGGGTCCTCAGATGGTTCTTTCCCAAAGGTTGGGGGGATAGCTTTGCGGATTGTGTAGTCTGAATATCCATTAATCTTGAGAGCTTTGTGTACGTGTTCCAGTTCACTGGCTAGGTGGTGATGGTCGGAAATACATCGAGCTCTATGGTGTAGAGTTTTGATGAAGGAATTCTTGTGGGATGGATGGTGGTGGGAGTCAGGTTTTAGGTAGGCATCCGTATGAGTGGCTTTCCTATAGACAGTGTCCAATTGAGCCATCTGGTCTCTTTTCGATTAAAACATCCAAGAATGGTAACTTGCCATCTTTTTCCACCTCCATGTTGAATTTGATGGCTGGGTGTATGGAATTGATGTGGTTGAGGAATTGGCCCAGAGCTGGTAGGCCATGTGGCCAGATGACGAACGTGTCATCTAAGGCCACAATACGCAGAGATATCACATGTCCATGCCTGTAGGCAACGCAGTGTTAATCAGGCATTTGTTTCACGTGTATTTGTATCAGCACGCCGGTGGCGAGATGTTTTATCTGCCTTGCCTGGTATGCAAGGGGTCGTGGGTTTGATCCCAACCCTGACGCCTGTATATTTCGAGTTTGCATATTCTGCCCGTGGTCGCGTAGATTTTTCTCCCGGTCCTCCGGTTTTTCCCTCTAAAATTAGAAACATGCATTCAGAGTATTTGGCTGCTAGAAATTTCCACTTTATAAGCCACTTCATTGAACTTTCATTTGTGGCCAGGTCGCTTCTGAAAAAGAGCTATATAACTCAGTGGGCCTTACCTGGTAAAATATAAATAGTGTTGTGTAGTTTAGTTTCATCGCATCCCTTGCACGGTATCCATGCTGTGGCTCGCGCCTCCACTAAGCGACCACGCTTCTGTGCTTTGTGTGCACGGCTGCTGCCTTCAGGCGCGAGCAACAGAGCGCACAGGAGGAGAAGATCGCGCTTCAGGACCGCTTGGAGACGCTGCAGGAGGAACTGCGCTTCAACGAGTACTCCATCGCCGAGTTGCGCGATAGCCTGCGCCAGGAACGGGAGCGCACGACCCAACTAGACTCCGATGCCGCCGTGAGAATCGCACGCACACCACACGAATGCGCGTATGGGCCTCGTAACGATTCATTAATTTGGAACCATCGTTTGCGCTTGCGATAATGCATCCATTTGCGTTTGTAATGATGGATTACGTCTGGTGTTTCCCTAAAAAAACCTATGTTGCCACATTCTCGTAATTTGTTTTTAAGGTGCTTGATTGGCAATTGGAAGGTTGGAAACTTAAATCCCAATTGGGAACGCTGCTGGGGTCCTAGAATAACCGTGCGTGTGCGTGGGCTTGTAACAATGGTGCACTGAGATCCCTGGATGAATTGCGTGGAATTTCCACTTCTGGCTCTGGAGGCTTCAGTAGCGATGAACGCGCTCCGCATTATCGCTTTGTTTGGGTCGAGAAATATGTTCTTTTCTGTTTAGGATTTATATATCGCCCATTCCAAGTGACGAAAATCACTTGTTGCTTTCTGACGCCGTGTCTCTTCCTACAGAAACTCATGAAGACGTTGGAATGTCAAGCGGAAAAGAGTAAAAGCCTTTCCCTTCAACTTGAGGACAAGGAGAGCACCCAGAAGTAATGTCCTTCTCTTTCGCAAGTTTATGCTATGTCTGTTCAAAATACTGAACATTTATTTCACCCCACGGGCATCTGTATGCTTGCAGACAATTTATTTTACTTCCATCTCCGTAATGACCTTGAATAAAAATAAACTTTACAAACATGTACATCCTTTTATCAGTCTAATGCTGGAAAAGAGTGCTGGTTATGGGGGGGGGTTATTTGACCATCCTTCAACACGCTAGTCATTTCAAGTTGGTGAAAGGATGATCCAGGACTGATTCATGTCACTCGACACCAATATTAGCCATGGTTAGGAATCAAACCATGGTTGTCAGGCGAATAGCAGAGTGCTCTAACCACCACTCCTGTAGAATATGGACATTTAGTAAGCACCAGCTTTTCAGTTCGTTATTTTCAAATCAATTGTAAGTAGAATTACTATTCTTGGTTCTTTTGGTAAAGTCACATAGATGGAAAACAAAAATCTAAATTAAAAGCATAATTACTGTTCACGTGTTTAGCATTTGTTTCCCTGCAGAAACCAACGTGTTAAATTTTATGTCCTCTTTACGCAATAGTCATCATACATTGCTTTGGTTTTACCAGGGTTAATGGTGCGCCAATGGTGGCTCGTATGTACATTTGCATTTGGCAGAACCGAACACCCCTTAAGGTTGGCGGCCCGTGTTTGAAAGTGCCGGTATTTGAGAATGTGCTCGCTTGAACGAATTTGTTTTTTTTTACAGGGAGCTCCTAAAAGTTATTGACGACAACTTCCTTCTAAAGCAGCAGTACTCCGAACTGCTGTCTGAGATGGAGCAGCAGGTCAGAGTAGCGACGTGTCAAGCACGTGTGTTTTATATCCTTGTGATGCGCTTGCTTTGTCCAGCACGTGCACAACACTGACTAGCACACACGCATCCGTGCTGATACCACTGCCTTGGATTACTCACCGTCTGTCACCCCTTGGTATATGAAATGTTCTTTAATGAGCATCGCAGCAGCACGTATGTATGTAGGTGCGGGGAAAGTTTCGCGACATGGGGTATAAAGATTCATAGATTTCTCGATTAAAATTCATTAATCAGCAATGCATTTATCTGAGAATCAATTGAGTCTGATTCATATCTGTAAAACTCCATCATAAATGGCTGAAACCAAGATGGGAGGCTAGGACTCTGGTGCTTGCTCCGTGCGCTGACACATCATTATACCTCTTCGCAGCACCTGACCATCTCTAATCCCCGAGTTTGGACAGTTCATGAAATTGGTGAATAATTACATCCTTATTCTTGGTTCTTTCGGTAAAGTCACGTAGAAGGGAAACAATAAAATAATAAAAATATTAAACAAAATCATGAGCTAACACAAGATCCAGGTTCGATTTAACACAGTATATAAAATTCGTCATTTGATCCCATCTGTGAAGGATGTGATCCCTGACATGCAATACCCCGGCATCTACAAACGAAGCTGTGTCTGCGGCAGTAGTTACATTGGGGCTAACTAAGCGACATGTCTCGGACCGTGTTCGTGAACATGAGGCAGAATTATATTGTTTTATATTTTTATTATTTAATTGTTTCCCTTCTACGTGACTTTACCGAAAGAACCAAGAAGATGATCCCTGCAGTCACGAAAGCTTTAAATCAAAATTACATCCTTGTTTCCCTACTGCTGGCCACGGATGGCTGCAGGCGGATAGTTATTTTAATAAACCCTACCTCCTCTGGTCACTTACCCGCCTGCTGTTGAAGGCTACAGCTGTAGAAATACCATGGATTCTGTCCCCTTCACAGAAACTGGAACTCCACAAAGCAGAAGAAACTCTGAGAACGAGTACAGCACAAGTGGAGGACCTCCAGCACAGCAACAAAGCCTACCAGGTTTGCGAAGCCCGCGTAATGGCCCCACGAACTTGACGTCTTCAACACTCACTCCACAGCGGTTGACTCGCTTTGGTTTATACTATCCTCCAGGTTGTGGGCTCGTTCAGGAGTTCGGTTAGAACCCCTGAAGGTGCGCGCGGCAGTACGTGGCGAAAGCTTCGCAGAAGAAATGCCGAACACGCAGCTCGTGCCGGAACAAAAACGACCCGACCGCGGGCACAACATGGTGCAAATGTCCCTTTTACCGCGGTGTGATCTGTAGGAGTCGACGGACCAGCTGATCATCCGTGTGCAGGAAGAGAGGAGCGCCTCAAATGGGCATGCGAAGCGAGTCACCGAGCTGGAGAACGAGCTGTGTGAGCTGAAGGCACGTTCCGCCACTGCCCACGCCTGCACTGCGCGCCTAGGAATGTCTGCCCCCACTCGTCCCCGTGTTCTTATCTTTTGAGGCTGCCTTATAGTTGGATGCTTTTGCAAGGCCTTGCCTTGAACATCATTTAACATCTTCAAAAATGTTGATTCTTGGAGGCGTTTCCATTCATAATCACACCAGCTGACCTACTTTATACCCATGGTGATGAGTTGTTAACTACCTCGTCTGTTACACAGGAGGTTGTGGGTTCCATCTCAACCCTGATGCCTGTATATTTGGAATTTGCATGTTCTCTCCGTGGTAGTGTGGATTTTTCTCCGAGTTTTCCCTCCACGTTTAGAAACGTGTTTAGATTATTTTAATGCTTTAAATTTCCACAAGCCACTTTGTTGAGCTATCATTTGTGATAGACAGTCACGTCTGAAAAAGCCACATTGCTCAGTGGGACTCACCTGGTAAATTAAAAAAAATAGTTTAGTTTAGTAACTGGTCACATTGTGTTTACTTGTTAGGGCGTGTTTCATTGTGTCATTATTTTGTCGTGGCAAGTTATTGCTGTGCTGTGGTTGAGGGGGGGGGGCTTGTGTCACTCTTGTTGTGACGTTTGTTGCATTTTGTGCAGGCGACGCTGTTGCGCGTGGAGACTTCCCATGTTCAAAGTGTGGAGACCGAGGCCAAGCTAAAACAGTCCCTGCTTGAGCTAAATGCATGCATGGAGATGAAGAGTACCGCCTATGAAGTAACGGTTCGTAATAATACAGTACACAATCAGAATACGTATTTATCCTGGAGGAATCCGATGAGCTATGAAACTCTTTCACAGACGTCCAGTAGACACGGGTAAGAACGTTGCAACAACAAACGGTACCAAAACACGATAGGAGTGCAACGTACAAGAAAAGTAAACATATCACCTAAACACATACAAATACAACTAAACCATTCCCATCCTACCAGACAAGCCCATTGAGGTATTAACGTATTGTTCAAAAGTGACATGGCCACAAATGATACCGCAACAAAGTGGCTTATCATTTGGATAAGAACATCTTCTGCATGTCTGCAGTGGCTTTGTTCGCATTTTGCACGTTTTGAAATTGTGTGTGGGCCTGTGTGGTGGGGAGTGGTGGTGTAGCGGTTAGCGCACTGCGCTACAAATCCGGCCACCCGAGTTCGATTCTCGCTCACGGCCAACACCAGTGACGATAATCTGACCCGGTCCTGGGCCTCTCCTAGGTTGACTAAGCCTCAAATGAGTACCTGTGCCGTGTGTAAACATCGCCACTGGGGTGACAAAGGCGGCTCGGCGTGGTGTTGGCCACTCACCCCCTTGTGTGCCGTTCCGGCCTTTATAGGTGCTCGCTAACAGCACTTGTCCCAAAAGTCTTACAGGCTATAGGGGGGGTCTTTGTGGATGCCAGGCACACAGGGGAGAACGGTGGCACTGCGCTCTGTACCCGGCGACCCAAGTTCTATTCCCGATCATTGCCAATAACAGTGGCGAATTTTAAACCGGTCTTGGGCTTCCACTTAAATGAATACTGAGTGTAGTGTAAATATCAGCCCTGGGGAGACAAATGCAGCCAAGCATGGTGTTGGTCACCCACCTCCGTGTGTGCCGGCCCTCATAGGTTCTCGCTCACGGCACTTGCCCCAACAGTCTGTTGAAGGATATATGGGGGATCTTTGTCTTTGTGTGGATGCCAACTACTGGCAGCACACAGATGGCAACATCTGCCAGTCGTCTCAGTTAATCCAAAACACCTGGGTCTGTCTTGTGAACTCCTGCCAGCTAGTCTTCGACGCTTAGTATGGCCTCAGTGTATATCTCGTCTAATGCAAGCGTTGCGTGGCGATGACGTCGTCGCTAAGTGGTGAATCGTGGCTGTCGTATTTTGGATTGGTTTGTATCCACGTAGTTGGAGATGCTGAGGGACGACCAAGAATCCGTGAAGATTGAGATGAGGAGTCTGACGGCGAACTTTGAGACGCAATCCTGTCTGCTCGGCTCCATGCAGCAGGAGGCGGACGATGCGCGCAAAAACGTGGAGAACTTGCAGGCACAGGTATATGCATGCATGTGATTGAGACGTACTCGGGGTGAAAGCCAAAATCGACCGGACGACTGGCAAGATGAGTGCTCCACTTGCAGTCGGAAGGTTGTGGTTTCAAATCCCCGTTGGGAGTTTACTCAAGAAATGAATCGATCACTCGCTTGGTGGAGAATCTATATTCTTAATAGCGCAGTATATCAATAATATTAATGTTACTTTACCGAGTTTAGAGACGCAGGCGGGATCCTCCTATTTGGATGTTTGGCCAAATGCACGTTAAGGTGGGATGTATTGTGTGTGTTGGAGAAAACTGGGGTAGATGAAGAGAAATCCACACATTTGAGGGATGATGGTCAAAAAGTCCTAACCCCACATTAGTATACTGCCCTCTTCTGGCCACCTCACGGCCATGGTTTGTTGAGTTTCACAAATCACTCTTTGACCAAGCCTTGCTTCAAAAGTGCTGGATTACTAGGGTATCACTTCTTGCACATTAATTTATCTCCTTCCCCCGCACCTCTGCTTAGCACGGTTGACTCCATATGGTACGAAAGAAGCTCAACATACGTACAAGTGTAAAGACGACGTCGACGGACCTGTCTTGAGATGATTTCTTTATTTAAGGAGCCACGTGCTCACACTCGAACAGGCGGAGACCCCACTGCAACAGCCCCGAGTCTCCCGTGCATCTCCCCCCCCCTTATGTATACGGTCCGAGGCCACGCCCCCATTCCCGAACCTTCTCACTGGCTCGAGACGCTCGCTCTACCAGCAGACTCCACCGTCCTCTTCCATCACCTGGCCACGCTCCTATTCTCGATCATTCCCGCAGCCACCAGTCCACTCGTACTGCAAGCTGACTTCCCCTGTCATTACGTCCCGTGGCCACTAGTCCATTCACACTGTAGGTTGACTCTACTGTCATTACACAAGTGTACTGTGTTTCCCCGGAGGTTTAGTTTGCTCTGGCTATGACTTGGCTAAGTGTTTGATCCTTGCTCCAGTTTAACACTCGCAGGTGCTTCTTAATATTTATAGAAACGTATTAACAACATGCATTCATATCACATTAATGTATGACTTTTTGATCATCAAGATCCTCCATGCGCTTGCTCTGACCAACCTCTCACCTCTCGTTTTGTGCCACACCCCCTCCCTGCCCCCAATCAACCTTCATCCAATGGGGAGGTTGCTGCTCTAATGCCTGAAATTATCCACCCACTTCATGTTTGTCTGACTGAATGCTCATCTTTACCTTTCGTCCCTAACCTTCGTCAGCACAAACAATCATTAATGTGATCTTCGGTCATTCTCGCAGCGGGTTTTGGCCAGCCATTGAACACCGTATTGCGCACTTTCAGGTGCGCTTCTGCGGCCGTCTGGAACACTCTTGCTTCCGATATAGGAAGCCAGTGAAGCTATGCACTTTTAAATCCTCTAGATTGAAAACGAATTTCTTTAGAACTGATTTTTACATTGAGTTTGTTGTCCTTCCCCGCGCCACTGATTTGCATGGTTTGTTACGTACGGTGCGAAAGAAGTTCAACATACAAACATGCAATGTGTCAAACTATGTTGTAGGACAGTGGGGTCCCCAACCTGTGCGCCGCGGCCTACTGATTAATGCCTCCGCAAGCCTGTGGGGAAGAGGTCCGTGGAACTGTGTTAGCAGATATTACCATCTTTTGGTAGTGTCTGCCCGTTGCACAACTATATATATTATCAATAAAATAGAAAGTGAATTACTTTTATGGCTTTTAAATTCACATTTTTACAGCACTTTCAGAGTAATGTTAATTTTGTAAAATATGTTAGTAGTGTGTGGTAATACACAAAAAATGTCTGAGGGTTGATAGGTCTAGGTCAAGAACCACTATCAACTAAACTATAAGCAAAACTATTTTTTATTTTACCAGGTAAGGCACACTGAGCTATATCATGCTCTTTCACAAGTGACCTGGCCACAAATGATAGCTCAAAGAAGTGGCTTATCATTTGGACGTTTAAAGCAGGCAAATACTCTAAACGCACGTTAATTATAAATGTGGAGGGAAAAACCAGAGGACCCGGAGAACAATCCACGCAACCATGGGGGGGACCATACAAACTCCAAATATACAGGCGTCATGTTCGGGATCGAATCCACGACCTCCTGTGTACCAGGCAAGGTAGTTAACATCTCGCCACCATGGCACCCGTTAACATTTCGCCACTGTCAATGGAGCAGGTGAAATTGGATGCTTTTCCACTATAAATTGCATCGCGTTGCATGTTATTGTTCTCTGATTAAGTCTGATATATTAATGACGAGTTGCGTTCCTGTGATTTACGTATTGTATTTTTGAACAGCTCTTGCACAAGGAAGCAGAGCTGGCACGACTGCAGGCAGAGCTAGAGGAGAAACTCCAATCCGTCTGTCACCCTTCTGATCAAAGCTCACCGGTCCCTCCGGCTTCAGATTCGCAGGTAACGCGCTGCTTTATATTTATCTTCTAATGTACCCCGACATGGCATGAAATGCCTCGCCATGACGGCTAAAAACACACCACCTCTGTGTGTATGTATGTATGCTGAACTTCTTTCGCACCATACGTAGCCAACCCTGCTTATCGTAGGTGTGAAACTTGCCCCATCGTGACAAGTGTCAGCAATGCAACACCCTATGTGTATCCTTGCTTCCCTGTTGCCTGTTAGGATGACCACATTTTTCACCAGTTTGAGTTGGTGGTCTCAACAATGATATGGCCACACGTTCAGTTCTTGACCCAGTGGTGTGGATAAGGCTGAGAACATTGTACATACAATGTGACAATCGCGTGGCATGATGGGAGTTGTGCCTTCTTGCCGCTTGTGAGCAGCACACCTTAGGGTTTTTACCGTATATATAATTGAGTCCAGCCTGCTCACATTTTCCCGTTGACACGATTTGTATCATATGCAGATACATAGTCTTGGATTTGAATTGTAATGTACCACGTCGTACAAACTAGACTGCAGACGAGACAGAAGAAGGAATAAAATTAACAATTAATCGGATTATGACAATTGATGTTGTCGCGGGAAAAAAGGTGACTTCGTCGCATGCCCTAGCATCGACTTTCCTGTGACTCGCGACCCTCCGATTTCATTACCAGCTGACGCCATGCTGGAGGAAAACCATGTCGGCGGGATGTCCCGTGCAGAGCCCGGACCTGGAGGAGTTACACAGCCGCCAGGCCATGCTGTCCGCGCTGGTGCAAGACCTGCAGGCGTCTCACCTCGAGGGCGTTGCCGAGATCGCTCTTCTCAAGGTCTTACGCTAGATCTCGATCGACATCTCGCTACGGACAGCCCTAAGGCTGGCGGGTATATCGAAGTGCGGACCCGAAAGGCACGTTCGCTGCCACCATCACGAACAAGCACACGATAGTGGCCGCTTGAAGGATTTGTTTTTTGGGAGCTCTGTGAAAGATCTCTTCTGATGCCCACGGGTTTGCACCGTTCTGTGAGGTTTCTGAATTGATCAATCGTTTTGTGACATGAAGCTGATTGCACAATTGGAGTCAATTGGGGGAGGGAATATTTAAAGTAAATGAGCCATTGTTTGACCAAAGTCCATTCTTATACCAATGACAGGAAAGCAATCGGCCTCTACTAAAACTGTCTTTATGAATACATATATATAATGCCCGGCCCTCTTGTCAATTCGCTGCTGGATGAAGGGTTCCCTGTGCCATGTTTATTGAAGGCGTTGTTTTTGGCTACTTCGTCATGCAAAGGGCTCCGAATAAATAAATATAGCACTTTGTCGAGACCGCTGCTGATTTACTCATCTGCGCAAAGGCTTGGCTAATAAGGGAGAAATGCCACGTGGACAAGTCATTTGTGCAGATCAATTTGTGAAAAAAGTTCTACATACAGTTGATCATCGATTATCTGGGGTGCAATAATCCGGCTTGCAACATTGTCCGGCGGTCTCGGGCGTATCCGGTTGTGTTGAAACAAGAGCTTCATGCTCGTACATCACCCCATGTAGAGTTCGAGATTGGAGTGGTAATTGCGGTACAGTAATTACAGTAACTTTTGCAGTAGGATATTTATTTTTGTCTATTTGTATATGCTATTTTAAATAATGATGTAGTGATTATCCGACATTTTTGAAAATCCAGTGCACCCTCCCCCCTACTGAAGCCGCCGGATAATCGATGATCGACTGTACATACGTACCAGAGGAATTCACAGTAAAAAAAAAACACAGCTCATTGATTGGATGAAGAAACTCGTGCTTTTCCGGAGGAAAACCCACTCACGGTGTTCTATGCTGACGACCGACAACAGGAGCAGCTGGCTGAGAAGGAGAGCCTCCGTGAGACGCTGGATCTCAAGGAGGGGGAGTGCCGCTTGCTCGCTTCCCAGCTCGACGAGTTGCGGCGTGAATACGATGCCAGGCAAGCGCGATGGGCTCAGCGGACACTGCACCCATCTCTTGACAAGCCGTTCCAAAACGCGACACCTGAATCGCGGTGTCTACACCGATGATTGGAAGTGCTCGAGTGTGCATGAATCCTGTGGCCTGTTGAGCAGCGGGTTCTCAGTGGGGTCTCCCGGTACCACCGGTGGTCCGCGACGGTCCTCCAGGTGGTCCGTGGGGCTGTGATGCAAATGCAGGTTGATCCGGACAATAATTAGAATGGTAATACCTTTTTCTTTTGGACATTAATATCTTACTTGTGATATTTAATTTTAAAATGAAGTTCGGTAAACTACCTTGATTAAACTACCGTAACCCTGAGATGTAAATTCCCCCTCTAAAAAAAACCTAGCTGCGTAAAAAAAAATATATATCATGTTCCGGCAATATGAATAATTTTATATGACTGGTATTTAGAGAGAAGTGAATGCGTTTTGTCACTGGGGGGTGGGGGGGGGCTGGGTAGTCTGTAGAAATATTTACATCGGCTGAGGTGGTCCGTGGGCCAGAAAAGTTTGAGAAACTCCGATGAAGATGCACGGAGTCTGCCGGTAGAGGCACGGAGGTGGCGCTGCTGAAATCCTGAACGTGAAGAGCGGGGTGTTGGTGGCCTTGGCTCATTTCTCTTGATGTCAATAAGCGTTAAGCATTTGGATTATACAGCCTCGAATTACACGTAATTTGGTTATGGCGAGCTCTAAAAGCCTTATTCGGGAGATGTGTAGGTACAAAGTGAACCATTAGGTCATCTTTACAGCTAATGAGGTGCTTAATTAACCGCGAAAGGGCATTTTGTAACGGCTTAAATTTCTGAATTCTGTGATGGTGGGGGCTCTGGTGATGAATATAAAAATTATTTACAACAAAAAACTAATTAAATCCACAAGAAACATTGTGGAAAGTCATGGGACTCGTGAAGAAGCTTAATTAATTAAACCTTTTGGACTGGGATTTACCTAATAGCTTAAAGGGACCTTAAAAGAAGGATCTTATTTGCCTGAAAGTGGATGTGTGCTCCTACTTAATATAATTACCAGCTTCACTATATTAGAGGTTAACGGTAAAGCACAAGTCTTGTACTCTACTTGTTTGTGATTTCTTTAATAATGACAAGTGTTTGTGTGTGTGCGGCAGTTTCAATTCCTAACCAATTTCACATCTTGTATGTATGTTGAACTTCTTTCGCACTGAACGTAGCCAACCGTGTTAATCGTAGGTGCGGGGGAAGGACAACAAACTAAACTCAAAGCAGTTTTTAGTTTGTCTTGATGTGCATTGTGTTATTTTGCTTAATCTGGCACACGTTTTACAGTGGATTGCTTGAAGAGTTTTTCTTCCAATCGGAAGGCCTGCGATCGACGTTCGGTCGCTTGTGGGTTTGTGAGAAGGCTGTCAACTTCCATCCCCCCATAGTCGAGGGCGTTTGCGCCCTTGTTTCTTAAGCGTTTGTGTCGCATCATTTTTTTGTTGTCGTGTGCGCAGCGAAGAGAAACTGAACTCTACTCTGAAGCTGCTGAGCCAACAGGCAGCGGCGTCGCGCAGGGAGGAGAGCACGGTCGCTCAGCTCGAGGTGCGTGCCGCGTCTTGCGTGTCTGACGCTAAACAAAGAAATGTCACATGGGGGGGGTTGAGCATGGGTGATCGCAGTCGAAGTCTGGTCATGCCACGCAACGCACGACAAACAAAAAATGTAAGCGACGTGATATTGTGTTGCACGGAGTAGAATGTCATTTTAATTCATGCTAATTACACAATAGAGCAGCACCAAGCTTGATCGGGACAGTCTTCTGGGATGAATGCGCCTGTCATCGTTGGTGTAAAATTTGAGCCATCTTTAATTTGGGGCACGGTTAGAACAATTTATTTGTTTTACATTTCCTCTATTCCTGTATCCTGGCCAAGTGAGTTCGGCATGAGTGGGTGACGCGCTTTCCCTCTGTCTCCGCAGAATCAGGTTATGGAGAGGACACGGTACCTGCAAGCAGAGTGAGTACAGACGTCTGAATTCTACACTGAAAATATAAAGCCTCTAAAGTTCACTTTGAGCATGTGGTATCAGGTAACCCACTTAAAGCAATGTAGAATTTCCACCACTGGCTCAGGGTTGGAAATGGATACGTGCATTGCTCTTGTTTAGCTTTGTGTGTCCGAGGCTCGTTTCACATGAAGCACTGCCACCAAACACACTGATTCAAATCCAGAACTTCTGATGAAAAAAAACCCGTCGCATTGGGAGAAAGTGTCGTGTCGGCTGGAAACCACTAGATGTAACAACACAGAGGTGTGATGCTCGCAAACAGCGGGAAGGTGCAACTACTTTAATACCTTGCGTGCATGTCATGTGATCACCACACTGCACATACAATGCTCTCGGCCTAGCATAAGCTACCAGCTCAACAGAGCTGAATGTTTAGCCGCATTATTGTTGTTTAGTCCACCTACTGCCGTTTGTTTAGCACACCTTTGCTTGTCATGAAATGAACTGCCCCTTAAAAGTGAGTGGCATGTTTTTCCATTCTTACCACAGGATCGATCAGTTAAATGAGCAGCTGGTGCTCATGGAGGAAACACAATTGGAGTTGTTGCGCGTGCACGCGGCGGAAGAGCAACTTTTTCGTGAGAAGGAGGACATCCGCTCTCAGCTGGAGCAGATACAGGAAGAAAAGGACAGGCTTGTTCAAGTACGTCATCCTGTGGGGCCTCCTGGAGCAGCGTTCTCCGGCGGCATTTGTTGAAGCTGTGTTAAACAGCTGGGTGGAAAAATCTCGAGGGCCCATGGGCCTGCGTACAGGGCCACGGTTGTTTATTTTGGTCTGCAGCCTTCTGAGGCCCACCACTTTATTTTTTTACTTAGGCAATGTGTGGGCCTGATACATCACGTGACGCACAAATACACTGTCAACGTAAGCCAAGCCGGTTATGAAAAGCAGGGGATAGAAAGATGGGAAACGGGCTCGCTCGCTGCCCCAATCTATACGGGGGGGGTCCCACTGAAAGGGGAAAGGGTGAGTCCAATCTTTTTTTATTTAAATGGCTCGCACAAAATATATATTGATCATTTCCACCATCTTAACTACACTAATCGTGAATGAGAGAGGAATATTTTTAACCTGGCAACTGAGGGGAGGGTTTGGGGGGGGGGAGTCAGAGACTAGTGGTTTTGACTGAGGCAGCTGGTATACCAAGGTTGAGAATGACCATTAATTAAAAGCAGCGACTAACCGTCTAATTAATTTGTCCTACTTTCTGACCTCGAGCAGGAGGTGCAACAGCTGAAAAAGCACAACGAGGAGCTGGCGGTAGAAAATGGCAAGATCTCTGGCCACCAGAACCTGCAGCAGAAGATCCAGTACATGGTCAAGCTGAAGAAGGATTTAACGAAGATGACGGAGGTCTGTGTTGCCCACCAGTCAGTCTTGATCCTCTGAACATTCAGCTGCATCCCACCAATGCCGAAGAACGTTTCGCTGTTGTGTATGCAATTAACTTTTTAGTGTGTTTTTTTATTGTTTTCAACCGGTATGGTACATGTCTGGAGAGATTTAAAGCCAAAGTCTACTCGGAAACTCCACATAAGTGACGTAATAATCGAGACTTGACGAGTTCAGTGATGTCACCAAAGTGGCATATAAAGTATTTTGTTCCGTTCGTGACTCTTCGCTACGCATCTCATGGAGCTCACAACCTGTGGCAGCGCAGCGTGGTTACACGTCTGCAACTTGAGAGAGCTCTTGAATTTCTTTTGGTTGCATCTTCCTCTGTACGCTCATCGCCTCCTTTGCTCCTCTGTGTTTCTCCGCAGGACATGTCCAAGTTGCAGGTGGAGAACACAATGTTGCGCGAGCAGCTGTTGAAGCACGGCACATACAGGGAGGTGAGGAATGGCGGCAGGTCCATGTCCCCCAGTTGAACGGCGCTCCGCTGGCGCATACCGTGGGAATTCAAGGAGAGCCGCGATGCCTTCTCTTAGCCCGGCGTCTGGACGCAAGGAGGGGGCGGCACGACCGGTGGCGGGGTCTCGAGGTTCTTAGTTTCAGGAGGCAACGGAGGCTCCCTTGCATATTCACAGTCGGCAGTTGAAACGTGCACCTTTAAAACCTTTAAATCGACAATGGCGAAACCTGTTATGACGGAAAAAACACTGTAGAACTTTAGAAAAACACAATGAAATTAAACTTCGGCAAATGCTGCTTGGGTCGTAAAAAAGAAATTGCCAAGTTGGTAGCCAGTGTGTACAGTGGAGGGATGCCGCTGTGATGTAATTAAATTGCATATGTTGAACTTCGTTGACACTGTATTTAGCCAAACGTGTTAATCGTAGGTGCGTAATAGATCACACACCGGACTTGCATCCAGCAATTGCCACTTGGTTTCAATTTCCCGGCATGCGACAGTCGAAACAGTAGTAGTGCCCTTTTTCTTTTTTAATCCTCTACAGGAAAAAACGAGAATCATTAAAAAGTTGAAATTGTGATTAGAAAAAAATCAGTTCACCAAAACATTTTAAGTTGGGTAGCACAAACACCATTGATCCCTGATAAGTATAGTTTACATATTAATCATTTAATATTTTTAAAAATGTTCTCACTTGATGACTATCATCTCTTTGTGAGTGCATGGGAATACTTTTAATATTAAATATATTTTCAATCGGTATATATTTGGGTTAATTGCCACAGTAATACACATAAGTTGTACATATTTTCTGTACGGTTTATTTTTGATCAGATATTTTGTATTAGGTCTGTATAGATAATGTGATCACACTCGGGATCTTTATTTTATATTTTTTGGGCGGGTTTTTTCAAACAGTATTGTCAACTTGAACATTCCAGTCCGCGTTGCATGTCCTTTGTGGCTGATAACAGAGATGAACACAACTGTGAACAAAATTGCCTTTACCAAAATACACCGAGAATAAAGTCAAATTTCTGTGATTTTACTCATGGCAGTGCTTGGAACATAGGATTTGTATTTTGAACTTCTTTCGCACCGTACGTAGCCAACCGTGTAAATCGGTGGTGCGGGGGAAGGACAATAAACTAGACACAAAATTAATTTTCATAATGTAATCTTCTGCCTAAAGATCGTGATTTTTTTTTTTTTAGGCCTTGATGCCCAAGAGGATTTAATGGAGATTGATTTATGTTTTAGAACATGCATTGGCAACTAGAATTTCATGAATAAATGAGCTTGCATTTTATATACGAGATGTGTTTCCACCATTTGCTACAAAATCTGGTATTTCCTGAATAAATGACCTTCATCCTCGATACTTAACATCTTTGATTGAACTCAGTGGTGACCGACAGATTCCCAGAAGCTTTTTGCCAGAAGAGTGGCTGCCCCCTCGGTTGTGGGATAGTGCACAGGTCTCTAACATTTTAGACATTTTGTTTAACAACAGCACCAAACGCTTAAGAATTCATGTCATATAGGCCCTTAAGATACAATCTCCAGTTAGTGTCTGACATTGTATATACAATTTTAAGCTGGGAGGAGGCGTGGAGTGCACATATTTTTTGTTCTTGTATCTGTGTTTAAAAAGTTGTTTTTGATTCTTCAAACGCAGCTAGTTGGTTTGTTCTTTTGTAAAAACCAATATGTTTTCATTATTCTTATTATCCTTTGTTTATTGTGTTTAGTACATTTCTCTTTAAATAAATTCTTGTCCTGGACTAAGGTAACTGCTGTCATTTGTTGTGACGTTACACCATTTTGGTATTTGCCATTTAAGGTGTTGTACATTCTGTATAGTGTCAGCCCTCTAAGCTTAGCAAGCCCCAACACACCGAATTATTCCTCGAGACTAGACCCGGGACACTTCCCCCCCACCCCTCCTCACCTCACCGCTGGGTGGCTCTCTTACATTGCCCAAGCTCTCGGTGTGGAGATAAAAACCACGAGCATTTATCTACCCGTTGAACTGTGGCCGTCGTGGCCAGTCTGATGTTGAAGGGTTTTGGCGGTGATTCTGCTGCTGCTTTGTTGATGTCGACAAAGAACGGGAGGGGTACGCATTGTGCAAGTGACTAACCCGTGTACAAAGACAAAGATCCCCCGTGTAGCCCTAATAGATGGTTAGGGCAAGTGCTGTTAGCGAGTAGCCTAATGAAGGGCGGCACGGCACACGATGTGGTGGGTGGCCAACACCACGTGTGTACGCGCACGCACCGTCGTCGCGATGCCCAGCCTGTGATGTCGGGGAGCAGGAGAGCGCGAGAGAAAACGAGTGAGAAGACGGGAAAAGGGAAGAAAGAATTGCAGGATGAGATTGTTCATTTCGGGGCGGGGGGGGGGGTTTAATCGATTGGTCTTTATTTTCTGTGCCAATATCGCCCTCAATCAAGTAGTGCATCAGTGCACATTACAACGGGAACGGTACAGGGGGGGTATACAGCAACAGGAATGAGAAGGGAAACCCATCATAACCTAAGCCGCTACCACAGACCGAGCGGAGTACCACGAATTGCATAAAAAATGTAAGCGGCAAATACAAAAAAATTAAGCAAAGGAACAGTTTTAAATGTTTTATTTCATGGGATCGCGTTTTTGGGTTCTTTGGAATTTTCCCATACCGATCCTCTGCATGCATGGGTGATTAACTGAACGATATCACACTTCATGGGACCTCCTTTGCCAGTACCAAAATTTGAGACTAGGTTTTCCCCTTTTTTCTGGCAACAAAACAGGTGTTAAGAGGTTAAACACCAAACTGAAACCTTTTACAAGGAATCATGTCTGCATTAACCACAATACTTGTGGTCAGAATGCAAACAAAAAAACATACTCCGATAATATATGCATTGTCTTTGAAACTGATTGGTCCACACCAGAGACAGCTTTCTTTCGAGCCTCGTCTCAAACGGTGTTAGACCAGAGGACGCTAAAAGGCGTACAGCACAAAGACAATGCCACTATCAGACTAATGAGAGCTCGGGGTTAGCAGCTACATCATGGGATCTCCTTTACCAGTACCAAAATATGAGAATAGGTTTTCCCATTTTTTCTGGCAACAAAACAGGTGTTAAGATGTTAAAACACCAAACTGAAACCTTGTATTGTGGTTAATGCAGACACGATTCCTTGTAAAATGTTTCAGTTTGGTGTTTCAACATCTTAACACCTGTTTGTTTGCCAGAAAAAAAGGGGTAAACCTATTTTGATATCACACTTGTTAAAATCTATATTTCTTTTGTTTTCTTCTACGTTCTGGGAAATGTAAAAAAATATTTTATTTTTTAAATCTTACCCTCAAATGTATTCTATTGTTCTACTCTGCACCTCCCGCACCTCCGATTAGCACTTGGCTACGTACGATGAGAAAGAAGTTCACCATACACACGTACGGGGATGATGGGGGTGGGGTCCTCACGGCCCTTAGCAGGTGTGTGTACCCATCTCGCTGTCGCCTTATCGTGGGCACCCACCACCTGTCCATCAGTGTTGTGTTCATGGTGGTGTCGGTGAGCACGTGACAAGAACTCGGGGCAATCTGCGCGGCACCCTCCCTACCCCTATCAGTAAATGGTTCATTTGGCGACGGTCCCAATCGGCAGCTCTACGCACGTGCTCAAAAGCACCAGGGGCCAGGCAGGTCTCTACTTCTTGCTGAAGCGGTGGCATCGCGTTGGAAAACGTGGCCCAAATAAAGTCGGAGGTGGCTTGCCAAGCGGAGGGGGTGGGGGGGCGGTGGCTCAATTACATTTGTTGGCGTTCCAAGAAATGAAATGTTTAAGACGGTACCATGGTAACCAATGTGGGATGCTTGAACAACCAGCCTTTGTGCCAGTGGCAGCATTTATTGTCGAATCTGGGTGAAGCCAGTTTCCTTTTTTAATGCAAAAACCCACCGAAGGAGGGAGAGGTTCATCAAATGTCCCGAGCTGGACCAGTTGAAAGAGAAATCTTGCGATTCGTTGAAAGCTTTATTTCCTGCCCATTGAAGGATTATTATGAAAGACGCACGAGAGAGTTTCTATAACAGCAACCGACTTGCTGCACCGTCACCTGCATCACACTGCTGCGTTGGGGCATCGCGTGTCACCTGCTCTCTGCAGACGTCGCTCAGCCACGCGGTCATGGTTTTGCATGTTTTGTGTACGAGGATAGCCACTGGAGCAATGCACTTTTAAATCTGGGTTGAAAACTCATTACTTTAGAACGGCGTTTTGTGGTTAGGGGCCGTTCATAAATGACGTCATGCGATTTTTGACCCCCCCCCCTCTTCGTCACACGACGTCACAAAAAGACCCCCCCCCCCTCAAATATGACGTCACAAAGCTCTGCCCCCTCCCACCCCAAAACTAAAACATGCTTCAAATCGCTTTAAACTATTGTCATTGTAGTGCGTATTTAATGTGGCGCTGCACAGATGTAGGAGAAGCCCCCCCCCCTAGGTGCGGGACGTCATTTATGGACGGCCCCTTAGTTTGTTGTCCTTCCCCTGCACCTACGATTAGCACGGTTGGCTACGTACGGTGCAAAAGAAGTTCAACATACATACGTAATGTGACCTACACTGTAATGGAGGTCACATTACTCACGTTACTTGGAGCAAGTGTAACCTATACGGAGCCACAGTCCCAATGACCTGTGTAATATTTAATGAACTCTACCAATGTTTGTATCATCAGACTGCTGATGGAAATTGCGCAAAGGGATCTTGCTGCATTTGGATGCTGTTTTCATTCCAAAATGCATTGTACCTGTACAATTGTATATATATTTTAAGTGCGTACGCTCTGCTGATTTGCCACTGTACAGCTGTGTTAGCTATAATTTTGGTGGTGGGGGGGGGGCTATCCTACGTCCTTTGCTGATTGTCCCTTAAACTGATTAACGATGAAGCAAAGGTCAATGGAACCGACACCGCTGAAGGCGGTGAAGACCGCTGCAAGTGACTCCCAGGGCAGCGCTCGGTCGGCAACCTGCAGCTTCGAAGCCGCATGCCCGGCGGCTCTTGGAGGAACCGCCGCTGCTGCTGCTGCTGCCTCGTGGACGTTCTCTAGGACGGACCGCGACCGTCTCGTGTTCGCCACCACTGCATTGCGGCTCTTGACATATTGAGTTGGGGTGGGGTTTTTGTTTTACCGAATTCATCAACAAAATGGTTTGTTTCGCCTCTTGTTACGTTGTTTGCCGACCCCTCGGTTTGAGGGTTTCGGCAAGCTGCCACGGGGCTCGGGCCGTGTTCTGATGTTGCAGTTGGTACACATTTGTGTAGCGATGAGGCAGACTTGTGCAATGAAAGAATGAGTGCACGTTAATCGTCGTCCGCCACGATCAATGACTGAACCGCGGGATGAGGATGGAGAATGTGGGTTTAACTTCTTCCGCACCGTACGTAGCCAACCGTGCTAATCGGAGGTAAGGAGGAAGGACAACAAACGGAACAAGGAAAGCAGTTCTAAATACATTAATGTTTTCAATCTCGATCATTTAAGAGTGCATAGCTCTGGTGGCTTCCTCACATCGGAAGGAAGAGCGTTCCAGACGGCCGCAGATGCGCATCACAAAGCCGCCGCCGTTGTGATGACGACCGGAGTTCACCACACTGCAGGTCACAACAACACTCACTCGCCACACTGCAGGTCACTACAACACACCCACTCACCACACCGCAGGTCACTACAACACACTCACTAACTCACCACACTGCAGGTCACAACAACACTCACCATATTGCAGGTCACAACAACACACTCGCCACACTGCAGGTTACAACAACACACCCACTCACCACACTGGGTCACAACACACTCACCACACCGCAGGTCACAACAACACACTCACCACACTGCAGGTCACTACAACACACCACACCGCAGGTCACTACACACTCACCATACTGTAGGTCACAACAACACACTCACCACACTGCAGGTCACAACAACACACCACACTGCAGGTCACAACAACACACTCACTACACTGCAGGTCACAACACACTCACCACACTGAGGGTTACAACAACACACACCACACTGTGGGTCACACCAACACACTCACTCACCACACTGCAGGTCACACCAACACACTCACCACACTGCAGGTCACACCAACACACCCACTCACCACACTGCGGGTCACAACAACACACTCACCACACTGCAGGTCACAACAACACTCACCACACTGCAGGTCACAACAACACACCACACTTCAGGTCACAACAACACAATCACCACACTGCAGGTCACAACAACACACTCACCACACTGCAGGTCACTACCCAATATGTCAAAACCAATACAGAGCTCAACGCAACCAACAATAGTTCATGAACTCTTGGAAGTGCTTGCACAAAGGATAGTAATATCTCATCCTGTGTTCTTGGAATCTGTGTCGTTCACCCTCCGCCACCCGACACGGCCAATGAACAAAGTTGTCGCCTGATGGAACTAAATGCGACATTCGTTTGACTTGCACCAACTGACCCGAACATTTATTTTACGAATCAACGGAGGATGTTCTCGCTGTATCGAATGGAGCTTGACGACGATGATGATGACGACGGCGATGACGAGGATGTCGACTACGATGATGACGACGACGACGATGACCCATATTGGGTTTGTGGGGTTAGGCCACACGCAGTTACGTTGCCCGACGTTCATTGTCGTTGGCATAAGACGACCACGTGGTCGAAGCCAAGAACAAGCATATGGGATTATGGGTCATTGTATTGGCTTCGAAAATCCGCAAACTTCAAGTTGCCCGCTTGACGATGTTGGTCTGGAAAAGCCACGCGGCTTCGTGGACTAAATATTCATTGATATGTTTAG
>CM025643.2:4615294-4626581 GCA_014621495.2 Entosphenus tridentatus | reverse complement strand
ACGCGTATTCGAAAGGTTGTGAGTTCCAATCTCGGTCGAGGGCCAAATCAATGCACCATCCCTTCGAAGATGACATTTGGAATGTGGAATTTCCACCACTGGACTGGCAACGCTGCTAAACTGCAAACGCACGGACGACCTCCACAGTGGACTGCTCCTCCTCTCTTACGATGCGAGTAAAACGCGTGAATTGTTGGTACAAATAATATTGCGTTTGTAAATTACTCATTTGTATCTTGAAGACGCCTGTGGGCCATGCCGAAGTCTGGCTGTGTGGGCTCTGGTGGACGAGCTGGTGATGAAACCTAATTGCTGTACTGTACAGGGTGGTCCAGATGTCTTGTGACCCCCCCCCCCCCCCCCCAATTAATTGACCCCTACAATTGTTTTGTTTGATTTGCATCTTAATTTTTGGACCACCGTGCACTGTATTTGGCGATGCTTGCTTTGGCAGTGGCGCACAAAAGCTCAATTAACAACAAAAACAGTGGCACTAAAATAAAATGAAAATAGGCGACGTTTCGGGAAATGGCCCTTCTTCATAGCACAAGTGTGGACATTACTTACAGGCAACGATTCGGGGATAACACTTCATCGCTCCATAAAGAAGGAATCTTTGGGCAGAAGCACGTGCTTTGAAGAATGTGCCATTAAGAAGGGCAATTGCCCGAAACGTCGGCTATATTACATTTATCTCCGGTCATGCCACACAATGTCATTGACATGCATTTAGATTATTTGCATTGTTCTGCTGCTATAAATTTCCACATGATAAGCCACTTTGTTGAGCTACCATTTGTGGCTAATAGCTCAGGTGGGCTTTAACAGGTAACATTAAAACAACGTTTAGTTTTATTTTAACTTGTTCTAAAAGTACATTTTTGTGTTTAACCTTTCTTTTACTTTACACTCGTGTCGCGTTTTATGTATCGTTTGTTGCTGTTACTTTGCATCTGTGCGGGGGGGGGGGAGGGGTGAAGAGCTTTAAAGCTCTTCGGATTTCCCCCTCCAGTATAAGAAGACAATTGTGAGATTCTGACGAACGTGTTGAGCTTTTGTGATGAATCCCAAGAAACGCACTCGGAGGCGATGGGGGGAGGGGCGGCGACGAGGGGAGGGGCGGGGGGAGGGGCGGGGGGAGAAGCGGGAGGAGGGGCGGCGACGGGCGCCTTGGGGGGGGGATAGATGACGTCATTACCGCGTTGTATTTCCCAATGCGGATGAGCGGCGCTCCTCGCACGCGATTGGTCGAGAGGAGGCCGGGGGGGGGGACTGGGAGGGTTAGCGGAGGCGTGGCTCCCGGTGCCAAAGTTGACCAATCAGGAGGCATCCGTGGGGATAATCATTGAGGCCTCATGTGACGGCCACACATGGCCTCTCGCTGCGATAACCCCAGGCACCGTAACATGTTTTTTTAGCTATCAATCAATATACAGTGCTATGATGTGTGTGTGTTCGTGATTAGTTTTATACTGCATATGTACGAAAAAAAATACAACCTATAATTTATGGAGCCTTGTATTGATTAGTGGTACAGTGACGTTTGGTTGATGCCACTACATTATTTTAATTCGGCGATTAGATTCCATGCAATGACATTAAATGTCCTCTTCGGCCTTTAACTTCCATAAAATGTCAATAAGTTTGCTGAATGTGGTCACGGAATTACAGAAAATGACGTGTAATGCCCGTTTATCTGATCATAAAAGTACTTAAAATGTCATTAACTGCCTTCAACTTCACTGCGAATGCTATTAAGGACCTGGAATTTGGTCAATAAATTACTTCACATTTTAAAACTAAACTAAACTGCTTTTGGTTCACCAGGTAAGGCCCACTGAGCTATGTAGCTCTTTTTCAGAAGCGACCTGGCTATCACAAATGAAAGCTCAACGAAGTGGCTCATCACGTGGAAATTTATAGCAGCCAAATATTCTAAACTCACGTTTCTAAATGTTAAGGGAAAACCGGAGGACCCGGAGAGAAAAATCCACGCGACCACGGGGAGAGACACGCAAAATCTAAACATACCTCCAGTAAACCAGGCAAGGCAGTTAAAATCTCGCCACCGCGGCACCCAATTCTATTGTTTTGTGCCATGAACAACCATTGCCTGAAACGTCGCCTATTATATATATTTATTTTTAAGGCCACACAGTGTTTTATTGAGCTTTCGTGCCTGTGCACCACTGCCAACACATAAGCAGGCTCGCCAAGCAATTTATATGCGGTCACACAAAAATGTCTTAAAACTCTCTTCAACCCCTTCAAATGCATACACAAACTCAGCAATATGAGTCTGAAAACAATAAAGAAATGTCGAGGCTCATTGAGGGCTTCTTGGAAAAAGGATAGTATTCAAATACTGTTAATGAAATATGATGTGGGAAGAACTTGGGGTGCCCGGAGAAAAGCTATGCCTGCCAGAAGAGACAGCATTTGAACACTGCAAGAAACATAATAAGCAGAATACATACATTCCCATATGAAAGTATGTTTGCCACATCCCATCAGTCACACGGCCTTCTGGGATAATATAATGCAGAAATTATAACGTGCGTTCTTTACCCAGGGTATCCTCACTGGGTCTGAAGACTGTCTTTCAAAGCCCAGTCCTGCTACTTTTGGAAATCTGGCCAATCCCATTCACCTCGATCAGTACACGTGTAGTAGAGTTAACTGCTCGATGTTCACAGGCTGGGAGAGCAGATCGTAAACAAGGGTTCCCGCTCAAACTAACGGTCAGGGTCTCACAAGCTGTGAGAGCTGACCGTAAACAAGGTTTTCCCGCGCGACCAAACGGTCAGGGTCAGAGAAGGTGAATTGGGATCCAAAAGCAGATTGGGAACGACCAATCACAGGGTTCCACAAGGTGGCCGGGGATTGGACAACCCGGCCACGAACGAGTATAAAGCCAGAGCGCTGAGAGCTCCAAAGAGAGTTCGGCGACACGAAGACCCAGGACGGCGGAAGAAGCCTAGGACCCTGGACCAAGCCCTCCAGCCCTTTTAAGGGCTAGGGTTCAGTGTAACCAGTGGTCGGGGAGATATCCCCTAGGTCCAGTCAGAGAGGACACTCAAAGAGCGAGATATTAAGTAGCCTGTAGGGAGCGGAGGCTTGTACCTTCTGAGGGTAACGGGTGAGGGGATCGTATACCCCTCAGTGTGATAGGGACCGTGTTAATAAGACAATAAAAGTGTGTGCTACAAAAGACGTTGAAGAGTCCGTCCGTACAACACTACACACGCACAGCCCTTTTGTCAATCCACTGCTGGATGAGGGTCGCCCCACGCCCTGCTCAGGTCGCCATAATTCACCGCGCGAAGGCGCGGAGCATAGACGTGGAGAGCTTAGAAGTGCAGTCCAACACGACTGTAGTTGTTTTGGCCCGTCATTCGATTGCGTGTGTTGTTTATCCGTTGTGTACAATTGGGTGGAGGGGGTGTTGTGTAAATGATATGACGAGCCAAAGGGTCAAAGGACGACAAGACGGATGATCGTGACGGGAAAGACGAGGGGAAATTATGTTTTTAAAAGGGAGCCAGTGGTTACGTATAAATGTCGCGACGTCGCTTGTTTATTAGAACGTCAGTACTGTCGTGATTGTGAACATTTTCTGATGAGGTTTATATTTAGTTAACAACATTTGTGAATAGGCTTGTGAATTTTTTGGGGTTATTAAATCCAACGATTCAATTTAGCCGTGATGTGATTTTTGGGGGTATATACCGTGCGTGTGAATACATTTGGTTTATCTGTGCAATAGATGTACTTACGAAAATAGGTATTATGTGTGCAGTGTAGTTTGTGAATAAAATTTGAAGTGGACTTTTTTTAAAAGTGTGAATAGATGTTGCTACTAGTCACGAGGCTTAACCTCGGTGAAATGTGCAATTAGATTCATGAACAGTTTGCGCGCGTGAATAGATTCCCAGTAAACCACATGCCAACAATGTTGGGCAGATGTTCGCCCAACGTTCGCCCAACGTTCACACAACGTTCACCCAACGGTTTCACCCGCACGCCAACGTTGAGCCAACGTTCGTCGTTTTTCCGCGGTGCAAATTTTTTTTTACAAACGCGGCCGATGGGAGTTGTAGGGGGGCAATGGCTCACACAGCCTCCTGCTGTGTGTGTGCGCGTGGACTGTTACGGACATCGAAGTCCGTGCCATCTCAAAAAAACCGGTGGGCTGGTGGGGGGGTTCTCATCTTCCCTGTCCAGGTAAATTATGTTAATTGCACACACACACATATATATAAATAAACAAATGAAGGCTGTGCACGCCGTACTTATCCAGGCTGTGAATTCCAACCGCGTGGGCTCAAGCATCCCCCACCCACCCCCACCGCCCCGCCCCCAACCAAAGAAGCAGCCGCGGCACCGCGGAGCGCAGCGACGTCTCGCTCCATCATCCTCCTCCTCATCATCATCTTCCCTGTTCCCTCCCCCTCCTCCTCAACCCTCCTCCTGCTGGGCCTCCTGCCCCCCCCTCTTCCTCCTCGTCCTCCTCCTCGTTCAAGAATAACCCCGCGACAGCCCCAAACATCCATCGCTCGCTCTCATCTCACGCGGTCGGCGGACAGCAGCAGCACCCCCCCCCCCCCCATAGCCGAGGTGGGAGCTTGCGAACAAGCGGGCAGGGTTAGTAGATGATAAAGTTTATTTGAAAAGGAGAGGGTCACATTGCTTCTGCTCCTTCGCCTTCATTCCTTCTCTTTGACAAAGAGGATTAAGAGAGATGCTGCTGATGATGATGATGCTGATGATGATGCTGCAGATGTAAGCGGGCCCGTCCCGTTTCCTCATCATCATCCTCCTCCTGCTGCTGCTGCTGATCGGTTCGTCCTCCCCGGTAAGGATCCGCTCCCTCGCTCGCTCGTTCGCCGCCTGTCGCTGTGAGAATTGAGTGATCGCTATTATTTGCAAGAGCAAATACAACGCCTTCGCTCGGTGTCGGCGTTTTGTGAAAGACGTTGATCAGTCTCGTGTCTCTGTGTCTGTCTGTGTGTGTCTGTCTGTGTGTGTCTCTGTCTCTGTGTGTGTCTCTGTGTGTGTGTCTCTGTGTGTGTCTGTGTGTGTGTCTGTGTGTGTCTGTGTCTGTGTGTGTGTTTGTGTGTGTCTGTGTGTGTCTCTGTGTGTCTGTGTGTTTCTGTGTCTGTGTGTGTGTCTGTGTGTGTGTGTCTCTGTGTGTCTGTGTCTGTGTGTGTCTCTTTGTGTGTGTGTGTCTCTGTGTGTGTGTCTGTGTGTGTGTGTCTCTGTGTGTGTGTCTCTGTGTGTGTGTGTCTCTGTGTGTGTGTCTCTGTGTGTGTGTCTCTGTGTGTGTCTCTGTGTGTGGGGCCAGTCCGTTCGTGTTCCATTTGCTCGTGCGCGCCGTCACTGCTCGTGGCGAGCGAGGCCGCTTCATGCGCCGTCGTTGCTGCGGATAACGGGGCCGCTGCTGCTGCTGGTGCTGATGGTGGTGATGGTGGTGGTGTTGGTGGTGGTGTTGGTTCTCCTGGTGGTGTTGATGATGATGGTGGTGGTTCTGATAGTTGTGGTGCTGGTTCTGCTGGTGGTGTTGATGATGGTGGTGGTGTTGATGGTGGTGGTGGTGTTGATGGTGGTGTTGGTGTTGTTGGTTCTGCTGGTGGTGTTGATGATGGTGGTGTTGGTGTTGATGGTGATGGTGGTGTTGATGGTGGTGTTGGTGCTGATGGTGGTGTTGGTGCTGATGGTGGTGTTGGTGTTGATGGTGGTGTTGATGGTGATGATGGTGGTGTTGATGGTGATGTTGGTGGTGTTGATGGTGGTGGTGTTGGTTCTGCTGGTGGTGGTGATGGTGCTGGTAGTTGTGATGGTGTTGATGGTGGTGGTGGTTGCTGGTGATGGTGGTTCTGATGGTGGTGGTGGTTGCTGGTGGTGGTGTTCATGGTGGGGAGCGGTAGCGAAGCGGTTAGCGCGCTGCGTTACGAACCCGGCGACCCGAGATCGATTCCTGCTCACACCGGTGACGATTATCTGAATCGTTTCCGGGCCTCCCCTAAGTCGACTCAGCCTGAAATGAGTACCTGGTGCGGTGTGTAAAAATCACCACTGGGGAGACAAAGGCGGCCGGGCGTGGCGTGTGCCGTGCCGGCCTTCATAGGTGCTCCTCGCTAACAGCACTTGGCCCTACGGTCTGTTACAGGCTGCACGGGGGATCTTTGTCTCGTGTTGATGGTGGTCAGTGTGTCAGTTGCCTGCTGCTCATTATAAGGACACACACTAGGTGTTGTTGGGTAAAGGATGTTGATTTCATTTGAACTTTGATCTGTTGCCGTTCGACGCCAAGAGGACGTACGGATGGAGTTGTTGGGTTTAGGAGAATGTGAGTTATGGGGGCGGGGGGGGGGGTATTGGGGGTAGGGATGGAGATGATGATTGGTGAATGTGGATGAACAATACAGGAGTTGCCTTTTTAAATTCATCACGTGATCTGGTGGTGGTGGTGGTACCGCACAAACACTCAACACGTTTGTCACTAACAACGCTGCGCACGTGTTGTTGTGTGTGTGGCCTCAACAAGGAACAGGCGACGTTTTGGGCATTGGCCCTTACTCAGAGCCCATGAAATAGAGTGGCCAGTAGCGAAGAGATGAGAGTTGGGTGATTAAGAGTCGGAGACTCCACGTGTTTACAGGGTGATGCGGGGGGGGGGTCTGATTATAATTCAATGTCAAACATGTTTCCGAATGAAACTGCTTGTGAATAGGCACGTGAATAGTGAATACTCCGTGGCTATTGAGTTGAACGGACACACGCCTTCGGACAACGCCCTTTAAATTCGCATTTAAATGGCAGCGCTTGGTGTTAATCATTGCAAGGCTGGCGTTAGTTTGGGTGGGTTAGAGTTAGGGTTAGATATATATATGAATGTTCAATAATTCTCTGAAAATTGGCGTTTGAACGGCGGTGTTTGGTGTGAGTGTGTGGGATGAGTGGTTGTTAATGTTGCTGCTGTTATTTTAAACGAGGCTCGAACCCCAATTTGCATCACTGTAAGAAGCACATCGGGTGAGGGCTAAGTTGAAGGACGCATGTATTAGTTAAGGTAGGGTTATAGATATGGATAGGGCAAGGGGGCCTTGGGTTGACTAAATGGTTAGGGATATATATTTGTGTAGGGCTAGCAGTTTGTTTGGGTATATGTGGTTAGGAGTAGGGTTGTAGATATAGTTAAGGATAGGGTTAAGATTAGGGGATATAATCCGGCTAGGGTTAGAGCTGTGGTTATGGTTCGGGTTATAGGGCTGTGATTAGGGTTTGGCATTCGTGTTGAGGTTGGAGTTAGCTGGCGGCTGTGTTTAAGAGCTCCGGTTTGGCCTTTGCTGGGGTCCTGGCTCCTGTTAAAGTAATGTGGAATTTCCATCACTTGCTCGGAGCTGACTACTTTAATCTGCACCTCGTCGCTTGTGACGCCGGGCTGTCTTTGGGTACGTGGCTAGGGTTACGTATTTTTGGGGTGGAGTTTGGCTATATGGATAAGGTTATATGGGTAAGGTTAAGTTTGGCTATATGGGTAAGGTTAAGTTTGGCTTTATGGGTAAGGTTATATGGGTAAGGTTAAGTTTGGCTATATGGGTAAGGTTAAGTTTGGCTATATGGGTAAGGTTATATGGTTCATGGGTTAGCGTTTGAGTCGAGCTTTGTGGCTTAAGTTTAGGGTTAGATATAAAGGTTTTTTTAAATATCAGAGTTATGGCAGTGACAAGTACATGCATCAGGTTGTGGTTTAGAGTATCAGCCAGGGGCTATGGTTCGCGCTCGAGGTTGGCGATTAAGAGTTCTGAATGTGTGTTGGGGTTAACAGTGACGACTGTTGTGGTGTATGCAGCAGAGCTGCGGTCAGCGGTAGGGTATTGAGATAGGGCTCCAGGTTTGAGTTGTTGCAGAGGGGGGGATAAAAAGCCTTGGGTGTTTACCGGTGCCAAAGTGAACGTGCTTGGATTTGGGACAAAGGCTGTGTGGGTCCGTGCTGGAGTTGGGATTTGGTGGAGAATGAGCTCCAACGATGGGGGCAGGGTGAACCCAAGGGTTCAGCGGAGTCCTTTAATCCCAATTTGAAGCCCTGTCTGGGAACTTGCGTGAATCGCCGTGGCTTCGTAGCAGGCAACAACTGCTGCGGCCGACGATGCTCTGCTGCCATTTTAGATGAGGACGTTTTGCAAGAGCGCCCTTGTTTTTTGTTTGTCGTACGGTACCGACAGAAGAGAACGTTCGTGCATCGCGAGCCGTGGGACACCGAACAAACACGGGACAAAAGATGAAAAGTGTGCAAAGAGAGAAAGCGCACGCTTGGAATTGCGATGAGAGGCAGGAGGAGGAATGCGGTGGGTTGGAGAGTTGGAGAGACACCCCCCCCCCCCCTGTGTTGACTGTCAGGGCGAGCGAGTGTGCGTGTCTGGAGCAGGCGGAACGCGTCGCTAGAAGGGACGACGGCTGGGGTGGTCGAGGCTTAACGCCGGAGTGACGCGCCCAAGAGGGCCCACCGTGGAGACGGAGCGATTAAAATCGGCACGGGCACTGGGTGGATTGTGACACCGTCGAAGGGCCGTGAGAAATGCCGACAGCTTGGGGAGGGTGTGGGGGTGGAGGCCTTCAACCAGCTGTGGATTGGTGATGGCTGATGGTGCTCAAAGCAACCCGTTGAAACGGCGTCTGTCGCCAGAGGGATGGTTTAATCTCCCATTTCTTTTGTGTACAACGTACATTTAATAATAGATGTGGTAATGAATAAAGCACCTACCTCTCTGTATGACATTGGAACAAAGACGTAGGTTTTTTTTGTATATCAATTCAGCAACAGCTTTTGTGGTGTGCGGATTTATAATTCACGAGCTTATGAGGTGCACATCGTAGAATAACAACATCCGGTCCCATACATTACACAACTGTCGCGTTTTGAGCGTCTTCCAATATTATCACAGCCTTGTTTTGTCAGTCGCAGAACATTGGGACTTGTGCGTGGCTGTGGCGCTGTCGCCAATAAAAAGTGGCAGCAGCGCCTTCGCTTTCACTTTCCCAGCCGTGTTTGTGCCAACGCTGGCATGGAAGGCCCGCGACGGATGGCGACGTGAGAGATGTACGTTGACTTTTCGTTCGGCTAATCGGAGGTGCGGGTTAGTGGCGATGGCTTGGGGGTGGGGGGGGTGGACCTTCATCCAGCAGTGGATGAATCTGTGGCTGATGGTGCTCGGTAAGCTCTCTAAAAATCCGACGTCTTATCCGGTTTGTGCCGACGCGAGCGCGCTGGTGCAGTGCCACCCGTCTGCCGCCCCACGCCCAGCTTTACGCACTTC
This sequence comes from Entosphenus tridentatus, assembly GCA_014621495.2. NCBI lineage: Eukaryota > Metazoa > Chordata > Hyperoartia > Petromyzontiformes > Petromyzontidae > Entosphenus > Entosphenus tridentatus. The sequence goes on along the minus strand of CM025643.2, from coordinate 4,617,261 downwards.
CCAGTATCCGGCGCATCCCACGCGATCCACGCACGTTCCCACCATCCGTGCCGTACTCGTGGCACGGGTCAGAGGAAGCGGACCTGGACAGGAGGAGTTTGCGGGTTCGATCCCAACCTTGACAATGCCGGCTGTATATTTGGAGTTTGCATGGTCTCTCTCTCTCCCCGTGGTCGCGGAGAATTTTCCTCTGGGTTCCTTCGGTTTTTCTCTCCCATTTAGAATCATGCTTTTAGTGTAACCCCACCCACCCACCCCCCACGTGGCACAGTTTGTGCTCTGGGTTGGGCTTCTATTGAAATGCATTAAAAATAAAAAAAAGGAACGTGCTGTTAGATTATTTGGCTGCGACTATAAATTCCCACTTTCGATGATGTAAGCCACTTCAATGAGCTATCATGTGCTGTTTGGTTGCTTCTGAAATGGAGCTCATAGCTCGGTGGGGCTTTACCTGGTCAAAATAAATAAATAGTTTTTTGTCAGAATATTGATATTAGTATCTGAGCCAACAACAACAACCGCCATTTGCCACTAAGTGGTGGTGATGTCACTACGGCGCTTATGCCAGGCTATGTGCACTTTGAGACCACGTGAAGTGTGAAAGTTGACTGCTTGTTAGGGGCACGTCTTAAGTACTGTCTGGAGAAAATCCCGATCCACGGAAGAAAGGCGGCGAACGTGGAGCCACCGGGGGGCGGCAGGCCGAGGAGGACCCGGAGAGACGTGGTGCCAAGTGGTGAACCAGAGATGTGAAGGACTGTGGAGTGAACTTAGAGATGCCCAAGCCGTCCAGGGATGATTGGAGAAGGAGGGGATCAGCCCCTCCCCCCCACCGCGTGAGTGGGAGAAATGCAGAAAGAGGGACGGAGAACATCCGAGCCGTGATGGGGGATAAGAGGAAATGAAACGGAAGTGATGCACGCCCTGGAACTAACGAGTAGCTCGGAAGCAGTCTCCTTGACGCGCGACGTGATCCATAACAACCGAGCGACTGTTATCCATAACCGAGCTGTCCCGCGGATAAGAGGCGGTGATTCGCAAGCGCCTGAAAATTAACCCTATTATCAGTTACACGGATAATCGGGTTAACAGGATCTACCCCTGAGTGTGCCCCTCACTCGGCCAATATCAAATTTGTTCGTGCCTTGAGAAGAAACGTCTGTTCAGAATAACATTCGGCTGTTTAAAAAAAAAAATTTGCAAGCCAGCAAAATTGGAGCGGCCAAATGAACGGTTCAACTAGGCCTGAAAGGATAATGGTCACCTTAACTAATCTGCTTGTATTTTGTTTTTAATGTTACTCTTTACATATCTATTACCTGCATTGTCCAGTTTATTTAACAAATATACCGCACCCTGACATGCAGTTTGTCATTTTTGGTGAAAGAAGCCGTACCCCCGTGCACCAACGCTCGCGATGAGTACGGTGTTGTAACGTAGCAGTCTTCGAAGGGAACTCGATAGCATATTTGTAAACCATGCCGGAACGTGGCTTTTACAAAGTCCACGTTTTGCGTTTTAAGGATCGTGGCACCCGGAGTTCAACAATTCCCGCGTGTTGTGACATTGGTCGAGTGAGAAATCACCCGGCGACTTTTCATGGCTACTTCGTGTGTTTATGGGACTTCTTGCAATGACTCTTGATATGACAACACGAGTACTGTAACTAGGCTCTCTGTCTGTGATTACCTCCACTAAGATAGGCCAACTCGCTGCTGACAAGTATTACTTATCATTGTACTTGTACTGCCCTTTGTCAAGCCACTGCTAGATTAGGGCCATCCTGAATCTAGCAGTTTGAAAACTAATTTCTTTAGAGCTGCTTTTTGTGTTTTAGTTTGTTGTTCGTCCCCCGCACCTCCCATGAGCACGGTTGGTTATGTACGGTGCAAAAGAAGCTCAACGTGCATACATAGACTCACACAGAGACCCATAGACTCACACAGAGACCCATAGACTCACACAGA
>CM025643.2:4588354-4607701 GCA_014621495.2 Entosphenus tridentatus | reverse complement strand
GTAGGTTTTTACCCTTTTAACTGGTACAAAACTGACACCTTTATTCATGATGCCTTGAATAAAGGTGTCAGTTTTGTACCAGTTAAAAGGGTAAAAACCTACTATTAAAACATGCTCTGATAATATCCTTGTATTGTCTTTGAAACCGATTGGCCTACACCAGAGAAAGCGGACTTTTTTATGGTCACTTTCCACCAGTGTTAAACTAGAGAACAACGCCAAAAGGCTGTATCCTTATTTTTCTCATCATTTTTATACTGGCAAAAAAAAGGTCCCAGAAGAGAAACCGTTTGATCATCGAAGGCGGATCATGAACTAAAAGCGTGGGTTTCCAAAATTATCTTGCGGTGAAGCTTTTGCTCATTCTCACCGTGTTTGCCGCCAAATTCTGCCATTTGCTGACGACGTTTGGGCGCTTCCAGCGTGGCTCTCGCGCGGCGGGTTATATCGTTTCCACACTCGCCCACACGAGCGGGAACGGCCCATCGATAAATCTGCACTTGGGACGGGTTCCAGATAGATAGCATAATGGACGGGCGCGCGGGCGGGCGGGCGGGCGGGCGCCGTGTAAGTGGAGGGTCGCGCCAACGTCTGAGAGCGTCCGCTGAGCCGAAGGACTTTTTTTTCCTCCCCCCTTCCCGCATCGAGATTTGCGTCCCCTCCTCCTGGCTATGACCGGATGCTCGGTCGCCGTCGTTCGTCCACGCTCAACTATCGGGGGGTTAATGATGGGGGAGGGGGAAGAGGAGACCCGGATCAAATGAAAACACGGATGATGCAAACGGTGTGTAAATTAGGCCACGGAACGTGTTGATTAGTTGACTTATTGTGGAATGGAGGGTGACGGTGGAGGCCGCCGTCGTTTGTTGCACTTCGTGTTTTTACGTTGCCGACGTCTTCGCTGCCACATTGGCACCGTGGCAGAGAGATGAGGGGGAAGTAACTTGGAAGTTCGGGAAAGCAACCAGGGTTTGGCCGGGTATCGTGTCGGGATTTTTTGCGCCAGTGTCATCGTTCCTCCGTCCCGGATATCGACGGGGCTACACTGAGGAGTCTGGTGCGGGCGGGGGGAGTGGCAGAGAAATGTGCGGAGCCTCATAAGTAGTCGGCGGGGACAACAAAAGCCCAAAGGGCGATGCCACTCGCCGTCGTGCGAGGCCGGGGGGCTAGCGGCTGGGTGGGCGTGGCTGTGTGAAAACGGGGCGGGGCTGACCCCTGCGGGAGAGAGAGAGGAGAGGGGGGCTTGCCAGCTCCTCCACCCGTCCCGTATCCTGGTTGAGCCTCCCTGAAGTTTAACAGCGTTATTTATTGTAGAGTCTGCATCAGGCTGCACAATAAGCAAGCTATCTAAACTCGGTTTGAGTTTTGTCTTCTCCCCTTTGGGGGGTTTTTGCCGGGCTTTCCGATTTCCTATTACGAGTACGAGATACTCGGTAACGGAAGCGGGCGAACAACCCCGAGGCGAATTTCTCCGTAAAATAATTCTCGGGCTCGTTGAGACTTTTCTGCGTAAAACGGACATTGATTTTTTTTCTTCTCCTCTCTCGTGCGTTTTTGTCAAAAATATTTTTCGGAAATAATTGTACGTGTGAATACTGAACTGAAAGTAAACTGTTTTATATTTTACGAGGTACGAAGGCCCACTGAACTGTGGAGCTCTATTTTCAGAAGCAACCTGGCTATCACAAATGATAGCTCAACAAAGTGTCTTATCGTGGGGAAATTGATAGCGGCCGTACGCGTGAATTGTCCGCGTGCTTTCAGTTCTGCGTCAATCCGTCCGTTACGTCGCGACTTTCATTTCGAGAGAAAAGAGTTTTTCGTCGAATTTTTACGAATATTTTTCGAACGCACTCCCTCCAATTTACTTTCTCCCATCCATTAAAAACACCACGACACCACGACACCACGACGGCTCGTTCGGCGTGGAGGGCGGCTGTCCGCGCCGTGTGCGCTTCCCTGTTCAGATGTTTTTTTTCTCTCTCAATAACTTTTTCATCGTTCCCGCTCCCCCTTACTTAATTTCTCTCCCCTGCACCGTGCCTACACGCTCCCCCCCCCCACCACCACTTCCCGACCCTTCCCGCCGACCGCCCTCGCGCTCCAAATCCCAAGGTGGGGATCGTATTCTAAGGAACGCATTAAGAATTTAGAGGCAGCGCAGGCAAATGGGTGCAGGGTGAGTGCGTCGGGTCGATGGTGGTCTCTGGCCAACATACCCCCAGCCTCGTCTTGGAAATGTCAGCCTTCATATTTTTGTTGTTGCTGTAAGATCGTAAACAGTGATGGAAAGTTTTGTAGGCGGGTGGGGGGGGGAGTTTTTTTTGCGTAATATACAAAGCCTCCGCCCCGCGCCCCCTGCCCCGCTCTGTTTATAACCACGCAAATGTTAATTTGCCCGCTCGCCCTGTCGATCAGAAAGCACACTTGTGCAGCTTGTTTTCAATTTGATTTCCACAAGTATCGAGGGCGGCGCGCGTTGGCGCGTTGCCGGCAGGTCGCGGCGCCTTCACTGCACTTTGAACTCTGTAGCCTGAGTTTTGATTTCGGGCCTTGGCTCTCGAACGGTCGTCGGCGTGGGCTGTCCAAGCCAAGCAGCCCCCCATCCACTTTCTCCTGCTGTTTGACAACCCGCGCTGACCGGCGTGTTGAAGTATGGTTGAACAATCGACACTGTGTGTGGTGGAGGCCTTCATCCGGCAGCAGATTGACAATGCGCTGTAAAATGACGCGGTTTTGTTTTAATAAAACAAAACAACTGGCGCACGTAACGACGGTTCAACAAAATAAACTTGGTGCGGGAATCTGTTTTTCAACATCGCGATTTGGTCACGATTCCAAAGAAGAATGCTTATTCCTGTTCCTCTCATCTGTCTAAAAGCTCACGTTTGTGCTGTCTCTGTCGTTTGGGTCTGCCGTGTCAGTCTCTCTCTCCCTCTCTCGCACTGGGCCCGATGACGACGTTTCCACGTAGTTTTGTGTAAACGTTGAATAACGCCGCTCTTGCACGAGCAATTCGATGCGTATATCATGATCGCTATGTATGCTGAACTTCTTTGTCACCGTACGTAGCCAACCGTGCTAAATGGAGTTGTGGGATCAATCAAGTTTAATCGATTAAATGATTAATAATTCCATTCCGACCGATCGTCACGCACGTAACATCACTCTCTATAACAAGGCCAAACATCTCCAACGTGGCAGGACCCTCCTCCAGAAGAGTCTTGAGATTTGGCGAGGCTTTCCTCGATACATTTTTTTCTTTTCATTTACATCAACACCAGGCCAAGGCCAACCCCTAGGTCAACTCGGCCTTCAACAGAGGTCGGCAATCTGCGGCTCCGGAGCCTCATGCGGCTCTTTAACGATGGCTTCGTAACGATAATCATTAAGGACCACCACTGTCTCGTGCTCACGTGTATTGCGGCTCTTGAAATGTTGAGTCTTTTTTTTTTCCGAATTCGCAAAAAAATGGCTCCTCTTGTTCATTTGGTTGCTGACCCCCCGGCCTAAAGAAATCATCGGTGCCCCGGCCGCGCTACATCAACAAACACTGCTGCTGCGGATACAAAGGCAGCCAGGCATTCCCGGCTCTGGCCCCGCCGCTGCAATTACCGCTGCGATAATAGGTGCTCGCTGACAGCGCGCGCCCCGGTGGAGCAGCCAGACTAGAAAGGAGGCCAGTGTCTGCTCGCACGTGGCCTTTGCTTGCTTGCTTGTGTGCGTGCGTGTGTTTGCGCGTGCGCGCGTGCGCGTGGTTCTTGCGTGCGCGCGCGCGCGTGTTCGTTCGCATGCTGCCCAGTGTCAAACTTAATTGCTGCTCACATCCCAATATATTTTTTTTCTCTTCAAGCTGCTCCCGGGTGTAAAGGCCCACTTTTGTTTACGCAGCCTGCCTGCCGACACGGTGAAATATACTTCGCGCTCAGCGGGCCTGCTTATTTTTTTTGCGTTTTACGGGGGTGCGAGAAAGGCCCCCCCCCCCCCCCCAAAAATATTTTTAAAAAAAAGAGAAGATTTTTTTTTCTCCCATCCAACGGGGGTGGGGGGGGGGGCGGGGGAGGTTTTTTTTTTCCCGTCAATTTTTGTTTTCAAATTTGGCGTTAATGTAGAAAAATCTATTTGGGTGGGGGAAGGGTAAAGAAGCAAGCAACAGGGGCGGTCCTTGTGTGGCGGCGTCCACGGTGACTTCATCTTTGTGCTTTCTTTTTTGCCCTCGACGCGCCGTGCCCCAGTGATACCCACGTTTTGGGACGAATTTGGCCGCCCAGCCGCTCGTGTCAGGAGCGCGACCCACTCTTGGAGCGGAGTGTGGGTGGGTTCTTGTTATCTTTTTTTGTTCTTTAAAGAAAAATGTATTCCACTTCACTTTTCTCTCTCTTCTTTTCGTTCCGTGCGTCTCCCCAACACACCCCCAGCAGCGAAGCCGCCGTTGGACCAAGTTCGTAGTAGTGGCGATAGTTAACATCCCCCAGTGGCGGGATGTTAACTACCGCGCCTGGTATACAGGAGGTCGTGGGGTCCATCTCAACCCTGACGCCTGCTGCTGTATATTTGGAGTTTGCGTGTCCCTCTCTCCCCATGGTCGTGTGGATTTTTCTCCGGGCGCTCCGGTTTTTTCCTCCACATTTAGAATGAACATCACGCATTTAGAGTATTTGGCTGCTATAAATTTCCACGTCATAAGCCACTTTGTTGAGCTATCATTTGTGATTGCCAGGTTGCTTCTGAAAAAGAGCTACATAGCTCAGTGGGCCTTCACTGGTAAAATAAAAAAGAGTTTTGATTTAAATCGTAATGCAGCACCATAAAAACTTTATATAACCCGCCATGTGTGCGACTGCCCTTTGTCGATCCGCTGCTGGATGAAGGCCTCCCCAGTTGTCCGTACTTCAACACAATGGTCATTGCGGGTTGGTGAAGGATGGGGCTGAGATATCGCCCGCCACCGACATTTGCCGGGAAATCAAAGGACGGCACACCGGGCTTATCACGCGGTGCGCTAACCACTTTGCCGCCGCTCCGCCATTTAAAGGAAAACGTCATCCCGCAAAATCGTATTTTGGGCAGCCTGCTCTCGCCGCGCTGCCTCCCACGGGCACCGCATCGCACGCGGACGCGACGCTCCCGTCTCTCTTGCACGATCCCGCAAACCCGTTGGTCCATCCTGTTAGGGGAGAAGCTGCGCCCAGGCAGCGCGTGGGCTGGTGTTGCGCACGCGCACACACGCACGCACACGCGCGCGTTCCGTGCCGTGCTGTGGCGTGTCGTGGCATTGCCGTGGCGTGGCGTGCAGTTGCACACGATGGTTTATACGGAGGGTAAAAGTTCAGCGCTCTGTTTAGCGATCGCGCGACTCGCTGGGAAGAGTTATTCTCGTCGCATTTTTGCTGTTTTTCGTGGGGTGGGGTGGGGGGGTTTTCGCGAGCAACTTTGGATTTCTGCAGGGATTTTTTTTTTTGCACGTTGGAGAAAATATTTATGATATCGCCCCCCTCTTGTACACCCCTGCCCCCACTGGCCCGGCCCGGCCCGGCAATAATTTACTGGTTCTGGAAGGTAGTTAACTGCGTGCAGTTTTTTTGCGTAGTGAATTTTTTTGCGGTACCGGACGCATCGTCGTCAAAGTCGTTGTCGCCGCTGCTATGGAATTGACGCACCGCCGCCTGCATCCCCTGGCCTTTGTTCGCAGCCACGAGTCTTGGTTATTGGACGGTTGCTGTGGTAGTCGCGCTCTCCCCGGTATATTCTTCGTGCGCCTTCCGCTCGAATGCGGACGCTCGCTTCCTGTTGATGGGGTACGAATGTTAGCTGCTCTGCTGCATACGCCGTGTCCCCGGAATACCGGGTTAATTCCGGGACGGGGTGCCCCGGTATATATCCATTTCCTTAACAAATTCAAGCCCGTTGTTTCCACGTGGGCCTGTCAGAGGCCGCTTACGGCTTGTAATACCATTTACTTTGTTTCGTTATAAATCCTGCATGAATCGATGAAAGAAAATACATAAAATATGGAAAAAAATTCCATCGATCCCACCAAATAACACAATTCTAAAATGCACAAACCAGTCTTATAATCTTCTTGGTTCTTTCGGTAAAGTCACGTAGAAGGGAAGTAATAAAATAATAAAAATTAAACACAATAAAATAATTTTTCTTATGTTTTACATAATAAAATAATTTTTATTATGTTTTCTTTTTATTAAAATAATTTTTATTATGTTTTCTTTTTATTATTTTATTACTTCCCTTCTACGTGACTTTACCGAAAGAACCAAGAAGATGAATCCCTGCAGTCACGAAAGCTTTAACTCTAAATCAGTCTTATAATAATTTAAACTTGTAACGCTGCGCCGCCACCACACAGTGTGTGTGTATGTCCAAATCCTTTTTCCACCATACGTAGCCAACCGTGCTAATTGGAGGTGCGGGGGAAGGACCACAAACTAAAAACTAAAAGCAGTTCTGAAGAAATTAGTTTAAAATCTATGTCATGTAACGCTGCATAGCTGCAGTGGCTTGCTAATATCGGAAAGAAGAGAGTTCCAGACGGCCGCAGAAGCGCGCCTGAAAGCGCGCGATGCGATGACCACCTTTGTTCGATGGTTAGTGTCGTGGAGGGCGAGCGACTCCTCTTGCCGTGGTGATCGGTGAGTGCGTGTTGAGTGAGTGAGGCTTTGTCTGGTGGGGTAAGTAGGAGTAGTGATGCGTTGCGAGTAGGAGAGAGTGTACGTGTGTATGTTGAACTTCTTTCGCACCGTACATAGCCAACCGTGCTAATCGGAGGTGTGGGTGAAGGACCACAAACAGAAAGCAAAAAGCAGTTCTAAAGCAATGAGTTTCAGTGCGCATAGCTCCAGGCGAGCGGGAAGGCAGCAGTAGCCACGCCGTGAGCGGTGAGCTGGCACGCGGTGAGCTCTGCGGCCCTCGACATATTAAGAAGTTTTTGGCCAATGCACGAGTGATTATTATATATTCACACGTGTGAGGAGGCTGGAGCGCCTGGAGGAAACCAAACTAATCTCTTTTTATTTTCCCAGTTCCGACCCACCGAGCTGCACAGCTCTTTTTCAGAAGCGACCTGGCCACAAATGATAGCTCAACGAAGTGGCGTGTCACGTGGAAATTCATAGCAGCCAAAGACTCTAAACGCAAGACCCAGAGGAAAATCCACACGACCACCGGGAGAGAGACACGCACACTCCAAATATACAGCAGGAGTCGGGGTCGGGATCGAGCCCATGACCTTCTGTGTTCCAAGCGAGACTGTTAACATCTCGCCAGCGTGGCGCCCCTTGTTCGAACTTGGCAGACGTGCGTAAACACGCCGTTCGCGTGACGGTTCTTGGGTGGGCGTCGGCGGAGAGATGAATGTCCGCGGCGAGCAGGGCACTCGTGAAGAAGGGAGGCGAGGGTCGTGTCGTCGTTTACAGTTTCGCCATCCGATTCGCGATTCGGACTAACTGCGGTCAGAATGGATGGCAAAAAAGCTGAGGGGAAAAATGACAGAGCAGGTGTTCCGCAGATGAATTAAACGATCGCACCTCAACTCCGTTGTACGTTAATCCACTCAAAACTTGCACCGGAACCCAACTACAGAATAATGGAGCGGAAAATAAATAATTATACAAAGAGAGGCTAAATCCCATTTGTAAATTCACGGGCATTTTTTAAAATCCTTACGCAATCGATAGGATCCCCCCAACCCCCACGGCCTTGTGGGTGGTCTGTTGATGGAGGACGTCATGTGCCCGCTCGTGCGCTTTGTAACTCGCTCGCCGCTCCTCGTCCGTCTCCTCTCCCCCCCCCCAGCCCCGGCTTGGCCGCGCCGGTGGCCCCCGCTGCCTCGCGCTCGCGGCAGACGCGAAATTAAATCGTGGCGTGGCGTGCGGACGTGCAGGTGTGCGCGTGCGAGCGTCGTCGCCACCACCACGGTCACCGCCGCCGCCGCCGTGCGCCGGGCGTCATCCGTCCTGCCACGCTCCGGCTTGCGCCTTGCAGCAGCTTGGTACCAAGTTGGCACCGTTCTGGACGAGGGCCTCGGTTGGCGCGAGCAGTTGCACTTCCCCCCCACTAAGCCGCCCCCCCCCCCAACCGATTTCGTCACTGTTGTGGTGATCGTCATCGTCAACATCATCCGCAGCCATGAGCTATCCAATGCTGGACGAAGGCCTCCCCGTGGCTGTCTCTCGCGGTCAAGCAGCGCAGATATCCAGCTCTATATTTTTAGGTTTTTTCGGTAAAGTCACGTAGGTAAAAACATGTAAATAAAAATTAATAAAAGTCAAATTAAAATAAAATAAAAATCACGACGTTTCGGAGGCAACACAAGCTTCCGTCGTGATTTTTATTTTATTTTACTTTTATTAATTTTAATTTAAAAATTTTTACCTACGTGACTTTACCGAAAAAACCTAAGAATATGAATCCTTGCAGTCATGAAAGCTTCAAATCTAGAAATATCCAGCTCTGTCTTTTGCTTTTCGTCGTTCCGTCTCCGCGGAGGGTCTAACCCCCCCCCCCCCTCTCCCAGTGCTCGCCCGTTTGTGGGTGGATACGAGGCAGTGGTGGAAATTCCTCGTTCCCACGGCAGGGGTCACGATTTTCGCGTTGGCGGCCGCGGTTGGTGTACTCGTCACGCGTGAATGGCACGCCACTGCGGTTCCCCATACACCCGTAGTGTGCGATGTGTGGCCGGCCAAAGGTGTCCTGTTTGGCCCTCCATGAGGAATTGTTTCCTTCCCCTGCTGTGCATGGCTGCTGTGAGGTGTACCGGTTGTGGCCTGTTGGTCAGTCTGTCTGTGTGTGTGTGTACTTCATTGGTGCTGCTCGCTAACAGCACTTGCCCCAACAGTCTGTTAAGGCTAAACGGGGGATCTTCTTTGCCTTTGCATATGTGTGTGTGTCCATGTACAGCCACGGGAGCGGGAGTGTCGCGGTTAACGTGCTGCACTATGAACCCGGCGACCCGAGTTCGATTCCCGCTCACGGCCAACACCAGTGATGATTATATTATCTGACCTGGTCCTGGGCCTCCAGTAGGTCGACTCAGCCTCAAATGAGTACCTTGTGCGGTGTGTAAACATTGCCACTGGGGAGACACAGGTGGTCGGGCGTGGTGCCGGCCTTCTCGTGTGCTGTGCCGGCCTTCATAGGTACTCGCTAACAGCACTTGCTCCTACAGTTTAAGCCTATACGGGGGATCTTTGTCTTTGTACAGCCGCCATATATGCAATGATTAATTTCACACGTGTGTGCGTGTGCGTGTGTGCTTTGCGTTTATCGATCTCCTTCCACCCGTGCGCGTGCACAGTTGACATTCGCGAGATCAAAGAAATCAGGCCCGGGAAAAACTCGCGCGACTTTGAGCGGTACCAGGACGAGGCACGGAAGGTGGACGCCTTGCTGTGCTTCGTCGTCCTCTACGGCACCGAGTTCCGCCTCAAGACCCTCAGCATCGTCGGTGAGCGTCGCCCTTCCCCGTCCAGCATTTTATTTTATTTTTGTTCAAACAAGAGCCCATTACTAAGCACGAGCGGATGACGATCAGAATCCAGAACACGTTCCTTCGGAGTGGGCAGGTAGGAACTTGGTTGGACAGCGCATTCGTGCACGACAGACAGACAAATAATCCCTGGTAGGCAGTGTGGAACCTGTTGTTCCTACCTGTATACGTGTAGTGTATCGTGTCGTGCATAGTGTAGTGTGTAGGTTAAACGTTGAGTTTTATAAGGGCACCACGGAGTGACCAGCCCCTCTCCACCCAGCTCCACCCCTCCCACCCAGTTCCATTTTGTGAATGAAACATCGTCCGTCTCCTCATTGGCCCGAGTCGCGGTGGTCCCTTCCCCCCCCACCACTAACACCCCACTCTACCAACCCCATCCCACCGCTCCCATTGGTCGGCGCCCCGAGCCAATGGGAGGGCTCTGGTGGGGCGGGGCTATGCACGACAGACAAATAATCCCTGGTGGACAGTGTGGAACTGTTGTTCCTACCTTTAATATTTATTTATCCTGGAGGAATCCGATGAGCTATGAAGCTCTTTTACTCACGAATGTACAGTGAAGGGCACAGATCCAGAACGATAAAACTAAAACAACGTTAGGAGCACAAAGAATAGGAAATGTAAGAGAATCGTAAAAAAATATATAGACAAATAAAACGAAACTATTTTTATTTCACCAGGTAAAGCCCGCTGAGTCGACCTTCATTTTCAGAAGCGACCTCACCACAAGTGATAGCTCAACGTTAGTGGCTCAGCATCGTGTGGACATTTATAGCAGCCACGTCATCTAAATAATGCGAACGCCATAGGCCAGGTGGCCACGGGGCGAGGGGAGGGAAGGGCGATTGGGGTCACTGCCCCCCTACTCGCGTACGCGTAGCGGTCGGGAACGTGGTAATTTTATGGCAAGCAGAGGGAAGGGGGGGGGTAGATAGAGATAATGTGCTGAGACAGAACCACAAAATATAATAACGGGGACGCGGCGAGTCAACTTGTCGTTATTGCGGAACCCCTGGGGCAGCGGATACCTCGTGCCTGCCCATGGGATGGGGTGTTGGGAGTATCCCCTGTCAATGGGATGGCAGTTTGGGCGATTAGTCCACACTTGCTATACTGCCCTCTCCCGACGAGCCAGGGTATGGGCACCTGCTCCACGCCCGCAGGAACAACATTTGTGCGGCGATCCCCCAACCGTCTCGCAACCTCCGATTTTAGCACGGTCGGCTACGCACGGCGCGACAGAAGCCACGTGCGTGGCCACCGCCGCCCACACCTTTGTAGGTTCACCGTCGTCGTCATCCTGCTGCTGCAGCGAGCGTCGTGGGCTGGATGCGAGAGGGACGTGCGCTGTGTGTCGTGTGTCAGCCGACAGCAAGGAGGAGGCCTCTGTTTGGGTGACGGGACTCAACTGGCTCTTGACGGACACTCTCTGGGCTCCGACCGCGCTGCAGATAGAAAGGTGTGACGATCGCTCGCTTCCCTCGGGGGTGGGGGTGGCGGGGTGGGTGCCTCGGAACACGCGGAGGCAAATGGGGGGGGGGGGTGGATGGGCTGCGCTTTGCGGCTGGAGGCATGCGTCCCGAACGCCTTGGACGGTGTTATTTTGCTCGTCCGTATCGCCGTCCTCTGGGGAGGAGACTTGCTCAACTCGGAGCGCTTTCTGTCCCGCTTTAGATCTCCGATTTTTGATCTGACGGCACGTGGCAGTTTGAAACCTCTTCTTGCTGCGTTTGCTAACCAGAGTCAAAGTGACCCCCTATCCCCTCGTTTATGCGAGCACAGAGGCAGTGCTCGGCTCCACTTCACCGCCCTAAGCCTCTGGAGGAAATTCCACGTTTCTATGCCAAGGGCGAGTCTGGCTTTCAAAACAACCACCGTTAACTTGCCCACAAAGTATATTAACGCCCGAGGGTTGATGGAGGCAGAGTCAACCCTCAAGCGGGATTCGAACTCTCGACCTTCCGATTGCGAGCCGCCCGCTCTCCTGCTCGGCCACCCCGGCGGGGATAACGCCGCTGTCCCACGCTCGTTGCGTTACCAATGTCGGTACGGCGTCTGCACGTTGCCTCTCGGCTACCCTAGTCTTGCGGACGAGAGCAGGTCCAATTAGCACGGTTGGCTATGTACGGTGCAAAAGAAGTTCAACGTTGAACTTCTTTTGCACCGTTCATACGGGTCGGAGTGCTTTTGAAATTCTGAACTTGGAAAGCGGCAATGTCCCTAAAGAAAGTGCTTATCAGCATTGCTAATCATCTGCCTATGATATGTGTGTGTAAAAATATCACCCGCCTCTGACGTGTGTGTGTGTGTATCACCTGCCCTGCCTGTGATGAGTGTGTGTGTATCACCTGCCTATGTCATATTCTTTGCCTCTGACATGTGTGTGTGTCTCGCCTGCCTATGACACGTATGTGTGTTTGCTTTTTATATATATTACCTGCCTATCACGTGTTTGTGTGTATCACCTGCCCTGCCTGTGATGTCTATGTGTGTGTATATGTATGTATGTCACCTACCTATGACATGTGTGTGTCTCACCTGCCCATGACACGTGTGTGTGTGTGTGTATCACCTGCCCTGCCTATGATGTGTGTGTGTGTCACCTGCGTGGACGTTGACAAGGATAAGGGAGCTATAGACGAAGAGCACGCAAATAAGCAAGGAGAGATGCACGTTTAGAATGAGACGCAGAGACGGCTAGAGGAGCACGTGGGTCAGAGAACGAAGAAACGAATGAGAGAGACGTCGTATTGACCCACGGAGAAAAATAAGAGGGCTTGGGACCGGGACACATCGTGAGAAGGGACGATGGTCTGTGACCGGCAGCCGCAGGAGGTCACATGCGCCCCAGAGGGACGTCCACCGCGGAGGTGGAGCGATGAAACGAGCTCGTGTGCAGGCTCGTAGGCGGATCGTCACATCGCGGGAACGTGAGATGTGGCGACGGCGTGGGGAGGCCTTCATCCGGCAGAGGATCGATCATGGCCGATGATGGTGATTACAGTCGCCGACTGCCACTACGACAAAATCCGTCCCTCTGTTTCTCCACAGCAGCTTGGGTTGCGGCAGCGCGTAGACGACACGATGTGCATTAAATACAAGTCGTATTGCGCGTGTGTGTGTGTGCGCGCGCGAGCATGCGTGTGCGTGCGTCTGATGTCACCGAGTGGGAGCGGTTAGTGTAGCGGTTAGCGACGCTTTGGTATGAACCTGGCAACCCGGGTTCGATTCCCGCTCATAGCCAACACCAAGTGACGATTATCTGAAGCGTGCTGAGCCTCCCCTATGTCGACTCGGCCTCCAATGAGTACCTGGTGCAGTAGTGTGTAAACATTGCCACTGGGGAGACAAAGGCAGCCGGAGTGGTGCTGGACACCCACCCCCTCGTGTGCAGTGCCGGCCTTTATAGGTGCTGCTCACTAGCGGCACTTGCCCCGGCCGTCTGTTAAGGCTACAGGGGGGGAGGAGCAGGCGTTGATCTTTATCTTTGTTGTTTGATTGTCACCTTACAGGTGGCTGAGGAAGCAGTTCTACGCGATGGACAGGAACCGGGGAAACGGGTGCGTCCCCGTCACCGTTGTTCTCGCGTTATCGCCCAGGCGTGTCGGGTACCATCCGAGCGGTCGGACGGTCAGTCGGCCGGGCATCGGTTGGCCGATGGTCGGCCGCGGGTCGGTCGGCCTTGGGCCTGCCTTGGGCCGGCCGCGGGTCGGCCATCAGTCGGCCGGCCAGCCAGGGTGTGGCGTGTTCCGACCTTTTTTATGTTCCCATGAAATCGCCGGTTCCGAGAACCCAGAGGTTTTGTGAATATCCGCCCTAAAGGGGGATAATACGAGGTGGGGGGGATGTACGTTTGTGTGTCACAGGCTGGCAAGGTACCCGGCGTCTCTTCTTGAAGTGGGTTCATTGGGTTTTCTCTAATGTGTTGTAGTGGGGTGGGGGCAGGGGGTACAGCTGGGGAGAGGGGGTTTAACAATTGAACAGGAAAAGGTTTTGAGAAGCGGGCCGTGATCGTCGGTGGGCTCCGCGCGATTTGCGGTCAGTGTGTATCCCCCCCCACCACCGCCGTGCGAGAGCCTCGCTTGCATGCTGCTCCTTTCCCATTGGATGGGCGTCAATTCCACGTTCCTATGGAGGGGAGAGGTAGCGTCGAGTCTCTCCTGTCGCACGAACAAGTGCGCTGTTTCGGTCGCCCGTTGTGGTAATGCAGTGCTTGCGAGGCAAGGGTTGGTGGGTCGCGCGTGCGTACATTCGCGAAGTTTTGTCCGGCAGGCGGGTAGTTCAGTAAGTGGCGTGGCGATGTTGAAACCAATCTGTGCGCGGACCTTTTGCGTGTTATATCCCCCCAGTGCACCGTGGGTTTTCTCCTGCCATTGCAGTTTTCCCTCGCGCATGTGAAACGCTCTTTCATAACGTCGTGCAGGGTTACGTCAACGGACGTCTGCACAAGCCGTCCCCCCCCCCCCCCCCCCCCAAAGCCGTGTGCGTGAGTCGGCAATTTCTGTGCCGGAGCGGATGTTAAACCTGTACGAAACGAAAAACTAACTATTTTTATTTTACCAGGTAAGGCCCACTGAGTTATGTAGCTCTTTTACAGAAGTGACCTGGCCACAAATGATAGCTCAGCGAAAGTAGCTTATCACGTGGACATTTATAGCAGGCAAATACTCTAAATGCGCATTGATTCCAAGTATGGAGGGAAAAACCGGAGGACTCGGAGAAAAATCCACGCGACCATGGGGAGAAAGACACGCAAACTCCAAATATACGGACGTCAGGGTTGGGATTGACCCACGATCTCCTGTATACCAGGCGAGGTAGTAAACATTTCGCCACCGCGGTGTTTGAAGCAAAATAGGAACGGCTCGAACATCTGCACAAATTCTTTTTATTTTTTTCTTTCCCTCAGTTCGGGCTGGAAAAGACGGAGAATAGCGGCTGGAAATGTTTTTCTCCCTCTCTCTTTTTTTCCCCTTTCTTTCCACAATCCCAAAAATAGGACAAAGGAAATCTGTTCCTTGCTGATAACACAGCAGTGCAGGAAGGGATCTTTTTTATCATGGGACTTGAAGAGTTGAGAGAGGGGGTTTTTGTGCGCATGGACAGGAAGTAGCTACGCGATGATTGACCCCCACTCCCCACGTGATTCCGCGTGCGACCACGATTCTGGGGTAACGATTCAACTAAAAACTAACGACAGAATTTTACCAGCTAAGGCCCACTGGCCACACATGATAGCTCAACGAAGCGACTTTTCACGTGGAAATTTATAGCAGCCAGATACGCGCGATGTTGATTCTAAATGTGGAGGGAAAAACTGGAGGACCCGGAGAAAAATCCACGTGACCACGGGCGTCAGGGGTTGGGATCAAACCCAACGCCTCCTTGTATACCAGGCGAGGTAGCTAACATCTCCCCACTGTGGCGCCCTTGCCACCGTGGTGGTTCCATGCACACCATAACTTGTGCAGTTAGATTAACAGTCAACAGTGGCTTCTGGATTCCCGCGAGCCGTTCGTACGCACATGCACAAGCGTCCCCGGCAAAGGTGAAGTCCCTGCAATTACTTGCGCGCGACTGCAGTCGGAAGGGCCTAGTGCTAGAGATCGCTCCTCTACGGGGCATTTAGCCGACCCATGCCATGCTGGACCGGCGTTTTTGGAGTTGCCCACGGTGTTTTTACCCCGGCCTTTTCGCGCCTGTTAAACGCCGTTGCGTTGTCTGCAGGGTGAATCGCAAGGACCTGAAGGCCATGCTGCCGCAGCTGAACTTCAAGTTGCCGAACACGCGGCAACTGCGGGACAAGTTCGCGGTAACCCGCGACGGCCGCGCTGTCGCTCGCCCTCCATCGCTTTGCCGTCGTTTCGGAGTTCGGAAAGTGACTTGGCGTTCATAAGCTGACAATGGGACCTCAACTTAATTCAGTTATTTTCATTTATTATTATTTTATTAATATTTTGTTTACCTACGTGACTTTACCGAAAGAACCTAAGAGTATGAATCCTTGCAGTCAAGAAAGCTTCAAATCTAGAATTAAAGTTCATAAGCTCGGTTACGTCGCGTGACGAAATCCGCTCGCCGACGGCCGCGATGAAGTCCCACAAAGGTTAACGATCATCCGCGTGCTTTGCGTGTTGCATAGCAACAGTTGAGGTCCCATTGTCATTCCACTGCTGGATGACGGGTTCCGCACCGCGTGACCCGCCGATTGTATGGCCCAAGATTTTTCTATTTAACCTTCCTTCGTGTGAGCACACAACAAGTGAGATTAACACGCAGTTGATGATGCTAGTTGTAATGACTGGCGAAACGTCGTACTCGAATGGAATATGCTGTGGGTTTACTCTCCAACACACCGGTGTGCTGAACTCATAACAAATCGGCACATTTTTTTTACGTGACAAACCTTAATAATTGGCCGTGTCGGGTGGTGGCGGGTTTAACGACACATTAATATTTACGCGATCTAACCCAACAAAAAAACCTCTTCTGGACACAACGAGCGCTTTTTATTCACAACAACAAAAAATATGCTCGCGCACATTTATTATTTTTTCAAACACAAATGTTTAGTTTTTTTGTTAACATCTTTTGCAGGAAGTGGAAGCGAGGAAGGGGGAGATTTCCTTCACGCAGTTTGTGGCCTTTTACAAAAACCTCATGTTCGACGCGCAGAGATCGGTGAGGCTCCGCGGGAATGTCTGCGCGCGCTCGTCCGGCCTTCACGGCACGCGCGCTCGCCCACGCTTTACCGGGCGCGGTGCCGTCGACCTGTGAGCCGGCCGGCTGCGGTGGCGGTGACTAAGCCGCTACACTACGTGGCCGGCCTCCGTGAACCTACCGCCGTGGAGGCAGCAGGAGAGGATTGGCGGATCGCACACCGATGATGTTGCGAAACTCCCTTGCCGTGGTCGTCACGGATGCGCGCGCCGTACGGCGGTACGGCAGCAGTGTGGACTCCACCTGTTCCTTCCGTGTGGGATTGAGTGTTTCCCCCTCGCACGCGTGGGTGCTGTAGTTTCCTCCCACGTGTATGAACACTCATTAATTGACCGATAACACCGTAATATACAGAGGACCCACTGAGCTTGGGCAATTGTTGGTGCTGACTCAACGCGAGGCTGCTGCTACTGCTGTTGTTGCTGCTTTTGCTGCTGTTGTTGCTGCTGTTGTTGTTGCTGCTGTTGCTGCTGCTGCTGTTGCTGCTGCTGTTGCTGCTGCTGTTGATGCTGCTGCTGTTGCTGCTGCTGTTGCTGCTGCTGTTGCTGCTGCTGATGCTGCTGCTGTTGCTGCTGGTGACTGCTGCTGCTGCTGTTTCGCTGCTTGTCTGTGATTCCCCCTCGCGCGCCTCCCGAGTCGTCCTCTCTCTTCGAGAGCGAGCACATCCTCTGCGGTGCGCTACAAGTTGGGGGTTGGCGACTCTCGCAGACACATTTGGACGAGGTGGCTGCGATGGAGCTTGTTGACGTTGTTGTGGTCGGCCTTCGGCTTCCCACTGCTGTCCAAAAGCCTCCCTCCATTTTCTCCCATTTCTTTCGTTCCTCGGTTGCTTGTGCCAGAGGTGGCGAAATGTTAATTCCCTCGCGTGGTATACAGGAGGTCGTGGGTTGGATCCCGACACTGACGATGCCTGCACATTTGGAGTTTGCATGTTTTCTCTCTCTCTCTCCCCCCTTGGTCGCGTTGATTTTTTTCTCCGGGTCCTCCGGTTTTTCCTTCCACCTTTCAGAATCAACATCACGTGTTTAGAGTATTTGGCTGATACAAATTTCCACGCGATGGTAAGCCGCTTCGTTGAGCGATAATTTGTGGCCAGGTGGCTTCTGACAAAGAGCTGCATAGCTTAGTGGGCCTTACCTGGTAATATAAAGAATAGTTTAGTTTTAGTGCCTGGTCATGGACCTCTCTTCCACTGTCTCCCTCTTCAGCTGTCTCCCTCTGATCCTCTTCCCTTTTCTCGGTCTCCACCCATAGTTCACATTTGCTTGGTCTCACCTCTCATTCGGCTGTTGCTCACGACGCCCAGTTTCAATTGGCGCCCATTGTCCGGCAAATTCTTGCTCGATTTTTGTTGCTGTTGTTGCTTTCACGGTTTACATGTTAACATTTGTTTGCACGCTACACGCGATATGACAGTTACGTTGGTGATCATGCTGCTGCTGCTGCGGCGTTGGCAGTGGTGCACAAGCACAATGAACAAACATCGTATGTGTGTGTGTGTGGCCATAAAAGTAAAACGTATATTATCGGAAACGTTTCGGGAAATTAGTGTAATGTATATTGAACGTCTTTCGCAGCCAACCTCGCTGAACGGAGGTGGGCCTTTTTCACAGCGTGGCTAAACCTTAAATCATGCCTCTTTTTCCCTGTCTTACAGATCGTTGAGCAGATAGACTTCTGCGTCCCTCTTCGGTAAGTTCCAAATAAATCCCCCACACCCGCTTCCCCCCACCCCACCCACCGCTTTATTTGTATCCCAGCTCAGTTATCATCACAGCCATTATCTTGGAGACCGAACTGATTGATTTATTTTCATTTATTTTCTCTGCGATTATTTTTTTTCTCGTTATTTATGTATTCATTTTTTATTTGCTAAGTAGTGGGGTTTTGTTTTGTATTATCTGTGTACGGAACTTGGTAATTGATGTGCAGCGTTGTGGAATGCCATTGCATGAATGATGCTATATAAAATGTAATAATTATCATTTGTAGTAAAGGGTGGATTTTGTTGTAACATTTGCGCATGTGTATTGTCAATTTTCGCCTATACGGGGGAGGTCTTTGTTCTAAAAAATGTTATTTAGTTCAAACCAACACTACTAGCCATCAAAAAGCCATACAAATACTAAAAACACAACTCCATTTTCAATGCCGCAGAGCAAATATTAGCACCAAGGTATAAACTCATCTGCAGTGCCCAGGGAAGTGGCCCATCTGGCCATTAAGAGCGGGAACCACGTGTGGCCTGGTCAGTTGTATTCATCGTCTATAAACTAGCAATCCAAACGTTGTTAAGCATATTAAATGTTGGCCACAAATGAACCACAATACCGTGCTGGTCTCGTCAAGGAGCATAAACCATCACGCGAACTCCGGTCATCCTCGCAGCAGCGACGGCTTTTGGCTGCTAGCCATCAGACCAAGACGGCCACCGCATCATCGCGCGCTTTCAGATGCGATTCTGCGGCCGTCTGGAACGCTCTTCCTTCCAATATCAGGAAACCACCGGAGCTATGCACTTTAAAATCTAGATTTAAAACAAATTTCTTTAGAACTGCTTTTCGTGTTTAGTTTGCCCTTCCCCTGCACCTCTGATTAGCACAGTTGGCTACATAAAGTGCTAAAGAAGTTCACCATACAGAACATGCATAAATGTTTTCGTCTAAAATTATAAACTAAGCTTTTTATTTTATTTTACCACGTCAGGCCCACGGAGCTATACAGCTCTTTTTCAGAAATGACCTGGTCACACATGATAGCTCAACGAAGTGGCTTATCACGTGGAAATTTGTAGGAGCCAAATACTTGATGCTAAATGTGGTGGGAAAAACGCGACTATGGGGAGAACATGCAGACACCATATATACGGTAGGCATCTGGGTTGGGATCGAGCCCGCGACCTCCTGTATACCAGGCGAGGCAGTTAACATCTCTCCACCGCGTCTCTCACTGGCATACCGACAGTGTCTTGCCTCGTGTGTCCGTGACCCCGTGGGTCTCCGACCCCGCGTGTCCATGACCCCGTGTGTCCGTGACCCCGCGTGTCCGTGACCCCGTGTTTCCGTGACCCCGCGTGTCCGTGACCCCGCGTGTCCGTGACCCCGCGTGTCCGTGACCCC
>CM025643.2:4545680-4576194 GCA_014621495.2 Entosphenus tridentatus | reverse complement strand
GCAGTGACACACAGTTGCTGTAGCAGTGACACACTGTTGCTGTAGCAACCCACCGTAGCTGTCACACTGTTGCTGTAGCAACCCACCGTAGCTGTCACACTGTTGCTGGAGCAACCCACCGTAGCTGTCACACTGTTGCTGTAACAGTGACACACTGTTGCTGTAGCAACCCACCGTAGCCGTCACACTGTAGCTGTAGCCGTCACACTGTTGCTGTAACAGTGACACACTGTTGCTGTAGCAGCACTTGCTGTAGCAGCACTGTTGTTGTAGCAGTCACTCATTGTTGCTCAGCACTCGTGTAACGCAGGGCCGCCGCCCCCCGCTCTGCAGTGCGTAGTGAAGGCGCTGTACGACTACCGAGCGCAGCGCGACGACGAGCTCTCCTTCTGCAAGCACGCCATCATCACCGGCGTGGACAAGCAGGACGGAGGCTGGTGAGGGCCGCTCGCCACGCGTGACGGTCGGGTGCCAGGGGGGGGGCGGTTAAAGAACCCCCGGTTGGAACAGTGGTTAGTCAAGGTTTTTTGGCCGCTGTTACCCCCCTTGTTGAATTTTGTTTCAACAACCGAGACCCCCCCCCCCCTCGCCTGAGAAATAAATTCATGAATATTGAACGTGGATGTTCATTATTCAACGGACACTCTGCATGCGTGATGTACTCTGTGCTCGCTGCTTACTCGTGGAAACCGCATTGTGTGCGATCAATGAGTTTATCGTTCTAGGTTACCATATGGATTTAAATGTCCCGGTAGTTATTTTATATTGGCAGATTCATCCGACGTGATTATTCACCAATGGCTCTCACGTGCGATTATAATTTCACACATTTATCAATCGCCTCTCGTAACCCCTGGGACATCGCCACGTACCCCCCCCCTCCAAGGTGGTCCGCTTACCCCACACCAGTTGAGAACCACTGGGATAGAGTGTTGCTCCCTCGCACGCGTGGGTTTTCTGCAGGTTCTCCGGTTTCTACCCACAAGTGCAAACACTCGTTAATTGGCCGACGACGCCTTCACCACTGGGCCTAGGCGACCGGGCCGTTCGGAGGGCAGGCCGGCGAGCACGGCGCTGCCGAGATTCGGGGTTTTCAATCCGGGTGTCGGCCACCACCACCACCCGTGGTTAGACCCGGGTTGCCACATGTCGCGAGGTGGTGGCCTCGGCCCCATTGCCGGTGGCCGCGCGCCGAAAAAAAAATTGCCACGTCAAATTACTTCTGCGCCGCGCAACGTATTTTAAGTACAATTTTTTTTTATATAAAACAATGTGTTGTGCTCACGAGAGACGTCCAATGAAAGGTGCGTTTGAGATATTGATTATTTGTTCACAATGTGAGCGGAGTTGATGGACTTTATTTATATTCATGTTGCTTAACTTCGTACTCCTCTTGATTTTTGCATCGTTTGTTACGAACTTCTGACGCTCCCCTAAGTGGTCATCTGTGAATAAGAGCTTCGTAGGCCATCGGATTCCTCCGGTCCAAATAAAGATGAGCGAGTCTGCATTATGCGGCTGTATATACGACTTGTGTAACGCGAAAACAAAGCGCTTCGACCGGCGAGCCAGAGGAGAAACGAGACGTCGACACGAGTCAGACGGCAACAACGAGACGTGAAGATCAGTTAAGATCAATCTGAATATTTATTCACGCTGGAGGAATCCGATGAGCTATAAAGCTCTTTCTCACAGATGCCCAGTCGGGGCACGGGGTAAGAGCGTTACAACAACAAACAGTACAAGAACACGACAATCGATTATTGACTCCGACTCACGACCCCCAATTGTGACCGCTCATCGGGACTTGTTCTTGGGGGGCAGGGGGAGACGCAGGGGTGAGGGGGACGGGGCAGGAGGTGGTAGGTCAGGTGGTGCGTGATGGAACGTTTCCCCTCCCCGTGCTCACCGGGTGCGCTGCGACGCGGCATGCGCGCCCGGTTCTTTCCGTGCGTCGTCGTCCAGGTGGCGAGGAGACTACGGCGGCAAGAAGCAGCTGTGGTTCCCCTCCAATTACGTGGAGGAGATGACCTGCACCCTGCCGCAAGGCCTGGAGGAGGCCGTGAGTCCAGGGCACTTGAGCCGCACGCCCGTCGCGGTTCTCCCAGATTCCGGCGCTGCTTTTTGTCCCTCAGCCACTCCCCCCCCCTCCCCCCTGTGTATTTTAAGCAAAGTTGTGGATGCGTCTTATAATCTTGCCAGAAAGAGTAAAACCTTCGTATTTTTCATACGGCTTGTAATCCGGTCCGGTAGGTGCGTCCGTGCATGCGTGTGCTCGCCCACAGCACTTGCCCCACAAAAGCCTGTTAAGGCTATCCGGTGGATGTTTGTCTTTGTGTGCGTGTGTGCTGGGAGCTGTGGTGCAGCGGTTGGCGCGCTGCTCGACAGACCCGGCGACCCGAGTTCGATTCCCACTCGCGGCCAACACCAGCGACCGGTTATATGATGAACCAGTCCTGGGCCTTAGCCTTAAATTAGTAGCTGGTGCGGTGTGTATACATCGGCACTGGGGAGTCAAAAGGCGGGCGGGCGAATCGGATCCTAAATCCGGTTTGGGCCGGGAGTATTCCGGGTGATTTGGTCATGGGGGTCTTTTTATCGTAAATCGCACCACCATCAATAATTGACAGCGCCTCTGTCCACCCAGCGGAATTAATGAGTTCGCAGATCGGCAGATCGCGCGCGGTGGGATGCAGTCTGGGTACTGTCACCCAATTGTGGAAGAGCAGTCCAAGTTACCCTTCTAAAAAAGGGGATCTAGTCGGCCTCTACTTCAGTGCAGGCCCTTCCGCCGGCAGTGACGCGAGCGTTGCATGGCAGGGCTGCGCCTTTGCCTCGCACGTACGTTGAACTTCTTCCGGAGCGTACGTAGCCAACCGTGCTAATTGGAGGTGGGTGGCGGTGGGCGACGAAGGACAACGGACTAAACACAACGAGAAGCAGTTGTAACGAAACGAGTTTTCAACGTCACTGCGCTGTCGTTCCTTGCAGGCCGCCGCCGTCGAGAACAGCCCCCTGGGCAACTTCCAGAAGGGCATGATTGACGTGACCACGTGCACAGTGGGTAAGTGCCTCCCCGTCCGTTGTTCATCATCGCGTTGGCGGGAGGGTTGATTTAATCATCGCGTTGGTGGGAGGGAGAGGGATTAATCGTCGTGTTTGGTAGGAGGGTGATTTAATAGTATGCTTTGTGGGAGGGCGATGAATCATCACGTTGGTAGGAGGGAGATTACGAAGGTCCGTGGCCTGACTGAGAGAAGAGAAGATTAACTCTCTACGTGGTCCCCTTGAAGGACAGTGCCCCCTTTGCTTCGTCGCTGTTCCAGGGTTTTAATTTCTGCAAGGGATGAACTCCTCATCTCCTCTTTCAAATTGTCACTGGAAAATCGCTTTCTCCTTGAGCGATTGTTTGACTGTTTCGTCTAATGTCTTACACCAGGGCCCGTGCCAACCACACTAATCTGCTCCGTGTCTCGACCTCCCACGTGGAAATGTATAGTGGCCAAAGGCTGTAAACCCATGTTAATTATATATGTGGAGGGAAAAACCGGAGGACCCGGAGAAAAATCCACGCGACTACGGGGAGCGAGAGAGACATGCAAACTCCAAATATACACCAGGCCTCAGGGTTGGGATCGAACCCATGACCTCCTTGCGTACCAGGCGAGGTAGTTAACATCTCGCCACGCCTCCAACTCGGATCATCGCAGCAGCGGCCGGCAAGTCTGCCAGTAGGGGGGGGGAGGGGGGGCGATGTTTGCGACGCGGCTTCACGTCTGCCTCTCTCCCCGCGCGCCTCTGCACCGCCACCACGGCGGTGGTGGTAGTCGTGCCGCGGGACGGCAAGGGAGCCCAGCGCTACGTGTTCAGCGTGCAGTCGATACACATGCACCCGCCGCTGCCCAAGCCCTTGGAGATCGCTGCACCCTCGCTGGAGGAGCTGCACGAGTGGGTGTCGAAGGTCAAGGACGCCGCGTCAGCCGCCGACATGAAGGCACGTGCGCGCGACGACCGAGCCGTCGGACAACGACGGCAATTACGATCGTGATTTGCGCCATTCTCTGGGGCGCGAGGCGTGTTTCACGGACGTGTCTGGTGTGCCAGCCGAGGGCGACGTTGCTTGTGTGGCTTTATCAAGTTGAGTAATTTGCGGCGTAAATTTTCTGATTTGGCAAATTTGGACCGGAACGCCGGCACACGTGGAATTCCACCATTTCCAGTAACGTCACGGGATTTTTATTTTTTTACTGCAAGCTGAACGGTGCGTATTACTTTGCTCAAACGCGGCCGCGGTATTAACCAGGGTGACCGCCAGTTCTGAACCACCAAACCTCGGCAACAAGCGCCAAGCGGACCACCGCTCGACCACGTCGCTGGCTGTGGACGGCCGCTGTTTTTTTACCGTTACCGAAACAGCATCGATCCGTGGCGGTGCGGCGATTTTAATAGCTTTTCTCGGAAACTCGGTCGAAAGTGGCGGTGGTGGTTTCGCGATTATGCTGCACGGATGCCTCGGCTGGGAGGGAGGGTGTGGGCGGTGGAGGAATCCAATCGGACTCTCCTAGTGACAATCAATAATGATGTCTCTGTAGCAATGTGATACATGTGTGTAATGTGGTGTGTGCATCCGTGTGTGTGTTTGTGCGCACGTGTGTACGTGCCTGGGTGTGTTTGTGTGTGTGTGTGTGCGTGCCTGCATGTGCAAGAGTGTGCGTGCCTGCGCGTGTCTGTGTGTGTGCGCGTGTATGCCTTCTTGCCTGTGCGCGTCCGTGTGTACGTGCCTGCGCGTGTGTACGTGTGTGCATGCGTGTGTGCGTGCGTGTGCGTGCCTGCGTGTGTGTGTACGTGCCTGCGTGCGTGTGTATGTGCATGCGCTCCTGCTCGTGCAGCTCAGCGAGGGCAAGCAGATGGAGCGGAGGAAGAAGATCGCCCTGGAGCTCTCCGAGCTCGTCGTTTACTGCCGTCCTGTGCCCTTCGACGAGGAGAGTGAGTGAATCGCGCCACCCCTGCTCTGCCAGCTCCTTAAGTGTAGGCCTCGTGATGGCGCCATCGCTCTCGCGAGCGCGACGCGGCGTTCGGAAAAACGCGGCGCCGATGTCACGCTCACAAACGTGTGATACCATTCACGTGACGGAAGTTTCCTCGCTGGAAGCGAGGAGATTCCGAGTGTGGGCCGGGGCGTGGAAAAGATTCCATGACACGGGGAGAGAAGGAGAGGGATACAAGGGAACGGACAGAGACACACGGAGACAAACAGGAACGTGAGAAGATGACATCGCTTTTGGGGAGGCGGTCATCATACAGCAGTGGAGTGATCATGGCTTTGTGATTGAAAAATTGTATCTGTGCCCCCCCCCCTCCCTTTTATCCGCCCCTCCACCCCCTGTCCATTCCCGAGAGGGTTATCGGAGTTCAGGAAGTCGACACCATGGTAGAGTTTATTGAAACACACGGCAAAGACAGGTTCAAAATATAAAAACGTTGTTCGTAATCATTGTACTTGGCATTGTGTCTACTACCGGTGTCAGTGTCCCGTAACATGCCCTCTGTGTGCACCGTAATCGTTCAATAAAAAATACTTTTGGGGTGGGGGAAAAAAAATGCGTGTCTTTTCTCATTCCGCCCCCCCCCACCCCCCGCGGCAGAAATCGGCACGGAGCGCGCGTCCTTCAAGGACATGTCGTCCTTCCCCGAGACGAAGGCCGAGAAGTACGCCAACCGCAACAAGGGCCGCAAGTTCCTCCAGTACAACCGTCGCCAGCTCAGCCGCGTCTACCCCAAGGGCCAACGCCTCGACTCCTCCAACTACGACCCGCTGCCCCTGTGGGCCTGCGGCAGCCAGCTGGTGGCGCTCAACTTCCAGACGCCCGGTACGCGGGGCGGTGGCGGTGGAATCGAGAATTTTTTTTTTACTTGAAAAAAAATCACGATGGCCGGTGGAGCGAGGTTTAAGATGTGATGATGATGATGATAGTATCTTAATGATAATAATAACTTCAATTTGTAATGTATTCACTCATCTGGAGGAGAAGAAAATGACAACGACCCTGAGGTGAACCAGCGCCAACAGTTGCCCAAGCTCTGTGGCCCTCTATATATAAATTTGTTTTCTTGGTTCTTTCGGTAAAGTTACGTAGAAGGGAAAACAATAAAAGAATAAAAATAAAACAATACAATTCTCACGACGTTTCGATTGCAACACAAGCAATCATCATCGGGTGTGAAAACCACAGCAAGAAAATTTGAAACGTTTTTCTTATAATTTTATTGTTTTCCGTGACTTTACCGAAAGAACCAAGAATATGAATCCCTGCAGTCACGAAAGCTTTAAATCGAAAAATAAATTTGTTTGTTATAAACTGAGTGTTTATACGTGTGGGAGGAATCCAGAGCACACAGAGAAAGCCCACGTGTGCAAGGGGGCAACGCTGTATCCCATATAGAAAGTACAGATATTAGTCCACACTATGCTGTACCCCCTTCTTCTGGTGAGCCAGTTGTATGGCACCCCGACGCCCACGGGGAGTTTCGCAACATTTGTGCAGTCATCCACCCTAACGCTCGTTGCCTCCACCGTGCTGGCCTACGGGCCACATTGCATCAGAACCGTCGCTTGACGAGATGAGCGGAGAGAGAAAGCAGAGAGGGTGCGGGAGCCGTGTGGAGTGCGAGCCAGACGAGCTTTGTGTAGCGCTTGGCCACACCAGCCTCTCGCGTGTGTTGGTGATAACAGTTGCTCGCAAATAGCACGCGCTCGTGTGTGTTTCTGTGCTTGTGGGGAACGGTGGTGCAGCGGGTTAGCGCTACGCTTCGCTTCGAACCCGGCGACCCGAGTTCGATTCCCGCTCACGGCCAACACCGGTGATAATTATCTGAACTGGTCCTGGGCCTCCCCTAGATCGACTCGGCCTCCAATGAGTACCTAGTGTGGTGTGTAAACATCGCCACTGGGGAGACAAAGGCGGCCAGGTGTGGTGCTGGCCACCCACCCCCTCGTGTGCCATTCCGGCCTTCATAGGAGCAACTCGCCAACAGAATTTGCCCCAACAGTCTGTTAAATCTATACGGGGGGGAAAGGGGGGAGATATTTGTCTTTGCCGAGCGTGTGCGCATTCACGTGAAGATGACAGTGCTAGAGCGAGTCATCCATCTGATTGGTGCTCATAAGTCTGTTAGGGCTATACAAGGGGGCAAGGAGGGGGGGGGGATGTTTGTCTTCGTAGACGTACGCGTGCATTAACACCAGCGGCGGCGCCACGAATGCAGCGGATTGGCTCAGAGCCGTCCTACGGCCATCTCTGAGGCGGTGCTGCTCACACGCGGTGTCGTCGTGGTTGCAGACAAACCGATGCAGCTGAACCAGGCCCTGTTCCTGCTGGGCGGCCGGAGCGGCTACGTCCTGCAGCCGGAGATCATGCGCGACGACTCCTTCGATCCCTTCGATAAAACGTCGCTCAAGTCCCTCGAGCCAATCAGCATCCAGCTGACGGTGAGGGCGCACGGCGGTTCGCGCGCAAGTCCGGGTTCCCTGGCAAGCTCGGGGTCGAGGTGGTAGGGGTGTGGGGGGCACGGTGACATCATCGCCAACTACCCCCCCCCCCCCCCCCCGATTCGCTAAAAACGTAACACCCAAGTATGTATGTTGAACTTCTTTCGCACCGTACGTAGCCAACCGTGCTAATGGTAGGTGCGCACGATTGTCTATGTACGGAGCGAAGTCTCGCTTGGAGGAGGGGAGGCCTGCATCCAGCAGCGGATAGATCAGGGTTGTTGATGACAATAAAGCGTTGAACTAAATGTCGGGCAGCGGCGGACACACACAACCTCGGTAGGTAACTACAAGATTGGGGCTGTTTGTTTTGTTCGGGTTGCATTTGTTCATTTGCCGGGCGTGACCCTCATGACTGACCTCCGACGGTCCGCTTGGCACAGTGCAAAGGCCGCGTGCGTTTGTACGGCGCCCGTGTGGCGAAATCTCTCTGCTCGGCGCTGTGCTGCTTGGTTTTACTTGCCCGCATAGAGGGGGGTCAAGGTTGTTTGCTTCGGGTTGATTCTGCAGAGATGCCGCTGCAGGGCAAGAAGGAGTTGAGGGAGGGCGAGGCAGAAGGGGGGGTGAAGGAAAGTGGATGCGACTAAAACTAAACTAAAAATAAAATATCGCGACGTTTCGATCGCACCACAAGCGGGCGTCCTCAGGTGGAAAAAATAATACAGCAGTGGAACTGCTGAACCAGCGAGAGGGCTTGTGTTGCAATCGAAACGTCGTGATATGTTATTGTTTTTTTTTCCACCTACGTGACTTTACCAAAAGAATCAAAGAGTATAAAACTAAACTGAACAATTTTTTATTTTACCAGGTAATCAGAAATCACAATATTTATTTATACTGGAGCTATAAAGCTCTTTTTAACGGGTGTCCAGTAGGTAAGGCCCACTGAGCAATTTATCTCTTTTTTTAGAAGCAACCTTTACCGCAAATGACAGCTCAAAGAAGTGGCTTATTGTCACGTGGAGATGTATAGCAGCCAAATAATCTAAATGCACGTTGATTCTAAATGTGGAGGGGGAAAACCGGAGGACCCGGAGAAAAATCCACGTGACCAAGGGGAGAGAGACACGCAAACTCCAAATATACAGCAGGCATCAGGGTCGTGGTCGAACCCACGACCTCCTGCATACCAGGCGAGGTAGTTAACATCTTGTCACCGTGGGCAGAGGCACAAAATATACGTGACTTGGAGAAACAAATTGGAGCAGCCGACCCCATGTAATAATAACCTTGCTTGATGCCATGCAGATCGGCCATTGCCCGAAACGTCGCCTAGTTTCTATTTTTCCTTTTATTATTGACAAATGTGCCGAGTGCTTTTGTTAATTGTGCTTATTGCACCACTGCCGACGAAGCATCAGCACGTCGCGCATTTTTTAATCTGTGCCGTGATGGGATGTTTGGCCAAAGAATCGGAAATCTTAATCTTTTCAGGATATTTTATTCATGCTGCAGAAATCCGTTGAGCCTCATAGAGCTCCATTTCACCGATGCCCAGAAGAATAAGATGAGAGCGGCGAATGTCTTCGTGACCTGCCACTCTCGTGTTCATTCGCCCGCGATCCTTCTCGACCGCACGTCGGTTGCGTCCGTCGATACGTCGCTGTGCGCCGCCGTCACCACCGCCGCTACCCATGTCCCCCGCCCCCCCCACCTTGGCCGCACGGCCACCGCAGATCTTGGCGGCTCGGCACCTGCCGAAGAACGGCCGGGGCATCGCGTGTCCGTTCGTCGAGGTGGAGGTGTGCGGAGCCGACTACGACTACAGCAAATACAAGACGGAGGTCGTGCGTGAGTAGCGCCTTTGCCGCGCAGTCAACTTTACCCAGTTAACCCTTTCACGTGTATACGTCACCGTTTTTAGTTTTCTTTCTTATGATGACGTGCACTTGACGTCATCGGAACGGAGCCAGAAGAAAAACCAAAGTAAAATAACTTTATCGTTCCGAGGCTCCCACAAGGCCATGCAGGAGGGCGCGTGGCACAGTTTGGCGCCAGCTATCGTAGATTGCGGCGGTCGTGTCGCTGCGGCTGTCTGCGGTGACTACAATGTTTTTTAAAAACAGCGGGGGCTACGCCTCTCTGGATAAAATTTACGTTGAACCGCTCGCACGCTCCGAGATTCAGCGGTGAACGGGACACTCTCTCCGCAACTTGCAGTCGTCTCGGAACGGGAAAGGGTTAAGTCATTGGCGGGTAATTTGGCAACTTTGGATCGTGACGTGGCGCTCTGTTTTCGAGTAACGTCACAGGATTTGTTTACGACCAGACGAAGCACATATTATTATTATTATGGTTAATGCGCCCGCAGTACCAACCAGGGCGATCGCCGGTCCCGAACCGCAAACCATCTGCAACAATCGGCAAATGCACCACCGCTCGACCACGTCACCGGTGGAGATGGCTGTTGCTTTGTGTCGTTGCCAAATTGGCAATGATCCGTGGCGGTACGGCGGTTTGAACGATTGTCTCGGAAACTCGGTCGAATGGTTTCGCGTTGCACGCGCACTCACAATAAACAAAGACAAAAGAGAACCCCTTTATAGCCTTCACAGACTATTGGGGCAAGTGCTGTTAGTGAGCACCTATGAAGGCCGGCACGACACGGCACACAAGAGGGTGGATGGCCAGCACCATGCCCCGCTGCCTTTTTCTCCCCATTGGTGATGTTTACACACCTCGCCAAGTCCTTTTTCAGGCTGAGCCCATCTAGGGGGGAGGCCCATGATCGGTTCAGATAATCGTCACCTGGTGCCGGTGGCCGTAAGCGGTGAATCGAACTTGGGTCACGCGCGCGCACACACACACATGACTCTCCGTGAAGGGAGACGCAGCAGGGAAGATTGACTAGCCGGGTGACCTCTGTGACCTCCCGCAGCGGACAACGGCCTGAACCCCGTGTGGACTCCCAAGGTGGCCCCGACGGTGTTCGATGTCAACAACCCCGAGTTCTCGTTCCTGCGCTTCGTGGTGTACGAGGAGGACATGTTCAGCGATCCCAACTTCCTGGCGCAGGCGACGTTCCCCATCAAGGGGCTCAAGCCGGGTACGTTGGGGGGTGGGGGGTGGGGGGGAAGATTGGGGTGGGGATGACGCCCAACCGAGTTTGCGCTGCCGCCCACGATGAGGCCGTAGAGGAGAGTGGTCACGTGACTTGAGTGTGGTCGTCACAAGCCCCTATGGCATTTTAAACCTATAAAGACATTTATTTTATTTTATTCGACCAGGTATAGCCCACTGAGCTATGAAGCTCTTTCTTTTTCGGATGCGACCTGGCCACAAATGATAGCTCAACAAATTGGCTATATCACGTGGAAATTTAAACGAATGTTGATTATAAACGGGGTTGTGAAAAACCAGAGGTGCAGGAGAAAAATCCACACGACCACAGAGGTCGCGTGGACATTCAAACTCCAAATATATAGACGTCATGGTCGGGATCGAACCCATGACCTCCTGTATACCAAGCGGGGTAGTGAACATCTCGCCACCGTGGCGCCATTTAAAGTCAGGAGGATGAAAAGGCCCTGAGCCTGATCTGGAAGTGGCAGGCAGTCGACAGCACGGACGGATGTGGGAATGGAGTTTCAGATGACGGGGGCAGCAGAGGAGAATGAGCGACCTCCCAATGAGCGAAAGTTGACTGGGTGCTTGGAGATGAGAGGGGAGAGGTAGGAGAGTGCGTGGAGGGGAGTAGAGTGAGATGAGGGGATAGGTACGTCGTGAGAAGTCCATGTAGGATTTTGGAAGACGGTGAGTGCGATTTTAATATTGATCCAGGATCGTATCAGTAGCCATTTTAATCGATCGGAGTAATGGGATGACGTGTTTTGGGGTTTGAAGGGTGAGGGATTGGGGGAGGCCATGGAGGGGGGAGAGCTGCAGTAGCCAAGGTCGGGATGAGGAGGGGGCCTCGAGCTGGGGGGTGGTAAGCGGGAGATGTGGGAGATGCCGTGGAGTTCCTTGAGAAGCCTCGTCGGCCACGCGCGTCGAGTGATAACGCACCGTGACGTCTCAGCTGCGCAAGGCACGACCGCGGCCACGGACTCGGTCCCTCCCGTCATGCCTTGCGCGTCGCGTGTCATCACCGGCACCCCGCGTGCGTCCTTGTTTGTGTGCATGATGCGCACGGCCTTGTTCAGGACCGGCTCTTAACCGCTCGCTGCGCTCTCGCTGCAGGGTACCGCTCGGTGCCGCTGAAGAACAGCTACAGCGAGGAGCTGGAGCTCGCCTCGCTGCTCATTCACATCGACGTCACCAACGCGAAGGTGACGGATGGCTCGGCCCCGCCGGCACCGGCGCCGCCACCGGCGCCGGCACGTCGGGTGGTGGGCGAGCGCGTGGCTCTCGAGTGACGGACAGACGGACGTGTTCCGCACGGTCGCCAGAGACCGGCGAATTCCGCTTCTTCTCCGTTCGTACGGCGAGGCGTTGATTTTCGTCCATAATAAAGGGGTTTTCTTGGGTTGGATCGCATCGTTAAACCCGCCAATCACCCAACACAGCTAATTGGTAAGGTTTGTCACGTACACAAAACATGCCATTTAGTTACTACTTCGGTACAATTTGAGTACGTTTCCCTGGCGATTACGACCGGCTTCATCAGAATTTATATTCACGTGATCTAACCCAAAAGCGAAAGCGTGCTAAGCTGATTTTAGCGTTTGTGTGGAGGTCGGTGAGCCAGTGAGTGAGCCAGTGAAAGGCTTCGCGAACAGCGTGGCGAAATACCCGAAACGCTGCGAGCGAGTGATTGAAGCGGTCGGTGGGGGGTGACCGTAACGGTCCACGCTTTGTTAAACGGAGACTGCCGTGGAGATTCGTAGGGTTGCGTAGAAACCCACAGACTCGTAGCGACACGCAAAGACTCACGCGCGTGCGCATACCTGGTGAATATCTGAAAAACCCTGCCGGCGATTGATCGAAGCGGGTGGTGGCGTTACTAAGGCAGACGATACCCGTCAGTGAAACATGGCGAGAAGCGCCGTCGTCATAACCTTGGCGCTGGAAGAATTCCGCAAAAACGAAATGTGCGAAATTTATTGATTTGACTCATTAATTGAACTAAAATTTAAAACATTTTTTTTTTTACCAGGTGAGGCCCCACTGAGCTATCTATCTCTTTTTCAGAAGCGACCTGGCCCTAAATGATAGCTTAACGAAGTGGCTTAATATCATGTGGAAATTTATAGCAGCCAAACACCTGGAGAGCAATCCACGTGACCACTGGGAGAACACACAAACTCCAAATATACAGGCATCAGGGTCTGGATCAAACCCACGACCTCCTGTATACCAAGCGAGGTAGTTAACGTCTCGCCACCGTGGCACCATTTAAAGGCAGGGGGATGAAAAGGCCCCGAGCCTGAACTGGAAGAGAGGCAGGCAGTCGAGAGCACGGACGGCTGGGGGAAGGGAATTTCAGACGACGGGGGCAGCAGAGGAGAATGAGCGACTTCCCAATGTGGAGGGACAAACCGGAGGACCCGGAGATAAATCCACGCATTCAAGGGGAGAGAGAGAGAGAGAGACATGCAAACTCCAAATGAGCAATTGGCAAAGCTTCCTGTAAAGGGCATTGGTAACAGTGGTTAGGAAGAGGTGTTACACCTCTTCCCGTATAAACGAAGAGCTTAGGGGGGGCAAGTGGACGTGCTCCCGAACCGCAGCACCACGTAGACTCTCGCCCCTGCCGCTCCGCCACGCAGGAGGAGGGCGAGGACGACCTCTACTCGTCGATCCAGCGGCTGCGCGACCGCACCACGGAGCTGCGGGGGCAGCTGGCGGCGCTGGAGGGCGGCAATGGTGGCGGTGGCGGCGGCGGCAGCAACGGCGGCAACGGTGGTGGCGGCGGGACTAACGGACGAGCGGCGGACTCGTCCTTCGACGTGCGCTATCGGCACTACCAGCAGCAGCTGGACGAGCTGAGGGCCACGCAGGAGCAGCTGGTGCAGCTCACGGAGGAGAGGAACACCAGGTACGACCACGGCTGCGGTTGTTGTTGTCGTCGTTGCGGCTGTCGACTCAGCCGGGGGTACTTGAGCCCTGGTTTCCTTGCAGCGGGCCGTGGAATAATATTGGGGGGGGGGGGGGTGCACGTGATGCCATACGTGTTGCGTTGTGACGTCACGACGCCCGTACACGTGACCATCTGTACCTCTCGTCTCCAGCTGTCTCGTCTCGATTGCTCGTTCACCTTCCTTGCGTCTCACTAATGTAGGATAAAAACGAAAGTAAAAAAACTACAGTTGGGCATTGAAGTCGCCGAGATGAGATGACAGGTGTTCTGAATTTGTACGTGGTTAATGGAGACATGATTCCTTGCAAAAGGTTTCTGTTTGGTGTTTTAACATCTTAACACAACTGCTTTATTTCCAGAAAGGGTAAAACCTATTCTTGTATTTTGATACTGACATGTATCTCCATTATTCCTAAATCGTTATCTCGAGCCACTCCGAGCCTTCGTGGGCCAGATGTGGCCCGCCAGCCGCCCCCTGCCTTGGTTGTTTGGAATTGTCGTCACCATGACATCACTGGTTCTGCGAATTTTCCGCACAGGTTGAGAGAGAAGAAAGAAGACCGTCGGAGGCGAGAAATGACCAATCAGGCACGCAGAGGATTCTAAAAAACAAAGGCTCGCGCGGACGTTGCTGCCGAACATCCTCCAACCAACCTTCGCGAACGCAACTTGTGAGCGCAAAGAGCTGGCGGTGCGGCCTCTGCGTGCCGGGTGCCCGCGAAGAGAATCGGGCAAAGGAAAGAAGAAGAGAGGGAGAAACAAAACAACGTGCCGAGCGACGTCGCCGTCACCGTCGCGGCAAGCCAGGAGTTGCACGAACGCGACGAGAACTCGGCATTCGTTTCACCACCGACCGCCTTGACCAAACGCATAGTCACCCCCCCCTCCCCACGCCTGCGGGGGAGCGGGGGGTGGTGGGGAGGGAGCCGAACGGGGGGGGTCACATCATCATCGGGAGCGTCTTCGCCGCCGATCGGTTGATCGTTGCCCTTCGGTCACCCGGCGCTCCGGCCCGCGGCGGCTGCCGTTCTGGGCGTCCGTGCCTCTTTACTCCTCCGGTGCCTTTCCCTTATAGAAAAGAAAAATTCACTCAAGGGTGCTTTCACGCTCGCCGCAGTTTGCGACGCCGCTCGGGGTTGTGGCGGCGGGCGGTGGGCAGCCGAAAAGAACTCGGGACGGAACCGACGCACGCCCGCGTGCATGTGACGTTCTTCCCGGGAGCTGCCGGAGCTTTTCCCATCTTCGCTTTCTGTTATTATCTACGCAGCCCGACACCATCCCGTAGCCAGGCCTAAATTAGCACGTTCCTCCCAGCACTCCTATCTCCCTCCTTCCCCCCACGGGGAGGATAACGCTGCCCAGTGCAATTTCTTTTTACTTCGTGAAACGTTTCAGGCAGGCGACGCGTCGCATCACGGGCATCACCCCCGCGGCTGTGAGTTAGCCGACGCGGTACGGCCATCGCTGGTCCCACGGTTGGGCGCGCTCGTTCTCGCAACCGCGCGGGAGAAGACGCGCACAGCTGGGCCGGGGCGCACGCCTCCTCTGAACGTTCATCGCCCCCCACCGGCCGAGATCGGGCGATGGGCAGCGCTTGGACCGCCCTCCCGCCTGTCTGCGTATCGGCAGCGTAGCAAAGCCGTTGTGTGCCCAACGCGCCCGCGTGCACACGCACTGTGAGCCCTGACGCTTCTGTTCCGTTGTGGGGAGGGGGGGGGAGAGACAGTTTTAGGTTTTCAGTTTTGGTAAAAAGCTTGACTTGTTCAGCTTTTTTTTTCTTTCCATTTTCTTACCGTCTTACGAATGTAACGCTGGTAGCTCGGTGGTGGTGTGAGCTCGGTGGTGGTGGTGGTGGTGGCGTTGTGAGGACGAGATCTTTCGGGACCGAAACGGGGGTCTCTTGTTCGAGGAGAAATGGAGAAGGGGGAGCGGAGGAGAGGTGGTGAGTGGATCGGGGGGGGGGGGTGGGGGGGAAGGTGGCGTTAGGGACCCCCAGGAAGATGAACCTTGGCGTGACCTAACGTTACCGAACGTATTTATTTGTGCGTTGTGCAAGCGTCTGGTGAACGCTCGGGCTTTGGTTGAGCTGAGGTCGGCTTCAAACCGAGCCCCGGAGAGAAGGAGAAAAAAAAATACGGTAATAATTTTAACTTAAATTAACCTTTGCCTGCTTGCCGTGCCCAAACAGCGACACATTAAAAGGGGGGACGACAGCGCCGTGATTGGGGAGTTTTAAACATCTCTATGTGCGGTGTATTATTCCTATGATCATGATTAGGCTACGGTTATTTATTTATTTTAAATAATCGGACGACTTCAATGCAGACACTAAAGAAACGGGGATGAGCTCGCCACCCCTGGTAATTTCATTTTTTATTTATGTTGTTGGCGTCTGAACCCGGATCGCGGGCCGTCCGTGTGCCGAGCGCTTGACCTTCGGCGACTGCGGTGCAAACGTTCGGTGGGGGGGGGGGGTGGTGTGCGGGGAGGGTGCGGGGGGGGGGGCATGAATATCTCTCAGCCCAAACAGATCCGGCCCAGGCACGGAATTGATCATTATAAACACGCACACAATTATCTCTGACTCCGAGAGTAGAGAGTGATTCGGAGCAGAGGGAAACCACAAACGATGACGGCGGCCAGAACCGCCATCAACGATTGCCTGAGGTCTGCGATTCTATATTGGGATGTTTGGCCGCGGTGGCAAGATGTTACCTATCTCGCCTGGTATACAGGAGGTCGTGGGTTCGATCCCGACCCTGGCGCCTGCTGCTGTATATTTGGAGTTTGCGTGTCTCTCTCCCCGTGGTCACGTGTATCTTTCTCCGGGTCCTCTGGTTTTTCCCTCCACATTTAGAGTGAACGTGCGTTTAGAGTCTTTGGCTGCTATACATTTCCACGTGAAAAGCCGCTTCATTGGTCTGTCATTTGTGATAGCCAGGTCACTTAAATAAATTGCTATTAAACTCGGTGGGCCTTACCTGGTCAAATAAAAATAGGCTTTTTAGAAAGTGTTAATAGAGCGCAGACCGGGCATAAATTATGCGTAGCTTGGGCCCCTTACCGGTGGCCGCCCGATGGTTGGTGTCTTTGTCGCGATCTGAACGCCACGGTTGAGGAGGCCTCAATGGGGGCCACTACTGCTCGCAACACGGGGCCAATGGCGCGTCACCGAGCAAACCGCGCGAAGAACGCGATTTGAAAATCGAGCGGTGCCTGCCCCCGCCTCTTCTGCCCTTCCCTCAGCTGTAGCCAGACTGGCATCGGAGGGCCCTGACTTGAGTTGCCACCCAGCGGGAGAGGGGGGGTTTAAAAGGGAGCATTTGTCCCAGACCTCGAGTTTTTGTTGCTCATGAAAAATTGGGGGGGGGGGGCACTTGAGTGGCATCCCCTGCCCCTGTGTAGGTGGGGACTGCACCTCATACACGTGTGTGCCCCCCCTCCGTCGGCTGCTCCCAACACTTCAACTGAGCAAGCAACTTTAAAAGGTTTTTAAAGCAACTTTTTAAAAATATGTTCCGTAAAAAAATGGACTAAACGGCAAAGAGAACCTTTTTCCATTGCACGAAGGCGTCACAACGGATGTCGGCGTGCGGGCTCGCATCCCTCCTCCTAACCTCAATCTCTCGTCTTTTCTTAGCGAAAAAACAAACAAAAAAACATTTCAGAAGCTCCGATAAATTGTGCATGTGTTCAACGGAGAATCTTAGCGGCACTCTGTACGCATGTGCCGCCGCTGCGCCACAATCACAGACGTGTTTTATACAAACGCGAGCAATTGCTCTCCCGTGTTTGACGACGACGACGAACCGCCGGCGTCGTTTCCGCGCACGTTTTGGTGGTTGCGCTGCGCAGCTCTCCGACGTGTTGCCATTTGCACGAGCTCGCATGCCCGTCGCCCTTTGTGTCGTCGTCGTCAATAGTTCCGTCGTCGCAACCAAAAAGTCGCTCTGCGATTTAACGAACGCCGAGCAGCACTGCCATGCGCTCGACGATGTGGAGTATATCGGGGTGATCAGGAAACTGTCCGCCGCTCGGAGTCGGTTGCAATGTCACGAGTGCGTCTTAAAGCATTACGAGTTTCAGTTTGGCAGGAGAACACTAGGAAGTACACTACAACATTGATGACGCAAGAGTTGTATGTTAAAGATTTCTTGGGAAAGGGGGGGGGGGCTGGTTGTACAGCTGAGGGGCACGGAGGAGAAGAAACGCCAACTTAGCACTGCTGATGCGACGGTGTTTGGTTTCGGTCCGCGAAACGTTGGACGCACCGTGGGCCTTAAGACGTTGCTTCAATCCCCACTTTTTTGTTTAATCGCCGTGAAACCGACAAAATTGTGTTCTCCTTTCCAGTTCCAGCCAGGGCTGAGCCGTTCGGTTGACCTTTGCTACGTGTGCATCATGAACTGGCACGGTTCGGCTACGTGGACTCATTTTATCGACGCTGCGTGTTTGTGAGTACCGCTTTGTGGGAAGTCGTCGGCGGTTTTATCTACCATTTATGGAGTGCGCGTGAGGAATTTCCTTTCCTGGCTGCTAACGGAGATGAGCAGTGTATTGCCTCCAAACCCGCGTGAGAAACGGGGAGACGATTTCGCTGCCAACGGCATCTTGGCAGAAAGGTGGCGGCACGTGGATATCGTTAAACGTCGCCACGAGGGCAAAGCCCCGTGTGATGGAAATGCCCCCCCTCCCCCCACCTTGCAACACCCCAAGGGTAACGCGCCACCGACAAGCGCGAGTTTACGTTTTACATTCCACAACTGTGGTCTTGGGCAAAACAAAAAAGCTAAGCACTTATCTGTTTGTAAAAAGAAAAAAAAATTGTTTCGAAATGTTTGCGTGGGGGCGTAAACACTAAAGCCGCCCCGCGTCCTCGTTGGGAAGAGCGCACAGTCCACCCACAGTCGCGGCTGTGGGTTACCCGGCGGTCACAGAATGGCAACCCGTCTGCGGAGACTCGTGCCCGTCCACGTGCGTGCGATCCAATCGGAACGGCCACCGCCTCGTCGGAGACTGATGGCGTTTTAAACCCCCCACTTCGTGATCCACGGTCACTGGGCGGCTATTCGACGCGTGACGTGCGAGCGTCACTCAAAATGATACGCCCGTGAAAATTGTGGCGTTTTTAAAACACACTTGGAGGGGGTTCCATAACACCTCGCGTTAAACCAAAAAAAACTTTGGTTTTTTGCTTTTAATAGTGTGTGCGCGAAAGGGTGAAATATCCTTTCTGTCATGTTATCCTCCGGCGCTATGCAGTTCTAAGATGCAGATCTCTCGGAGGAGGAGGGACAATGAGCTACTGAGCGGAAAGGTTGTCTGACTTTGCGCGTAGTTTGCCGACGATACGTGATTACAACTACACCCTGCGACTTTACCCCCCTTAAGGAAAAACAATCGCACACCAAACTGTGTGTTTTAGCGTACATGTACGTCATCGGTCTCCTTTCTGATTCCGTTCCGTGTAGGTACACGGTACGTCATCGGAAGAAAAAGGCCATGCGGGAGGGCGTGTGGGCACAGTTTTGCACCAGCTATCATAGAGTGCGGCGGTCGTGTCGCTACAGTTCTCTGCGGTGAGCACAATGTCTTTAAAAACAGCGGCGCTATGCCGCCACTAAATAATATTAACACCGAATTGCTTGCGGGTTCCGAGATTCGGTGTTGAATGGGACACCCACCCTGCAACTTGCAGACGTCTCGGAGCGGGAAAGGGTTAAGAGGTCAGTTTGTTTGATTGCAGTGTTCAACGCTGAAACGAACGCTCGGTCCGTGTGGCATGTCGATGCCCCCGGCCCTAAGGAGTTAAGCGTTGAGCGGGGTTTTCTCCTAAGCGCACACGCGTCAAAAACTTGCTACGTTTAACGACCCGGGTCAAGTAATTCGCTGAAGTGCCCTAAAAACAGAAATGGCTTTAACGTCTCTTAAGAGACGTCACGATGAGTTTCAAGTGAAGAGATGAGAAAAAAAAAGCCTCACCCCCATTATCATTCAGTTGCAGTCGTAAAATTGTCATCGCTTCACGACACACGGGTACAGGTCGGGGTTTGTGTTTCGGCACGGTTAGCGTTACGATCCGGAAGGTGGCCGCCAGCTTTTATTTGCCATCGATTTCAAATGGGGGAAGGTGTTCTAAGTATTTTGCGCGGACCCAGTCTTGGATGCCAGGGAGGCGTCTGTGAACCTATGACAATGTTAATTACTACTTGACATATCCTCAACTCAGGGATCGCACTGACGCCGACTGTTGTACCGAGTGTTTGGATGCAAAATGTTTCCGTCTGGGGAACTATTGATAACACCCCACCTCACCTGCGCATGCCGATAGTTTTAGCTTACCGCCGTCCGGCCTTGCTCGGCGAAGGCTTCCACGCTTCCGTGCAAGTCATGGGAGTTGTTTGGCCATAGTTCGTGCTGGTTGCTAAAGGGGTAATCCCTTGGACCACTTCATACATTTACTCGCCCCTGTGAAGTTAGCCGTGGCGATGGTTCGAACTCAGGTCGCCAGGTGGATGGCACGCTGCGCTAACCTCTGGGCCGCTTCTCTCACACCTACATGCCGAGCGTGGGCGGCCCTCGATCGCTTTGTCCACAGTGGTTTGGAAAATGCAACACCGCGGACAAGTTTGTGTTGCGCACGGTAGGGCAAGACTTTGGAGTGCGTTTAGCGTGAAGTTTTATTTGAAAAACGACATGACCGTGTGGTCCTGCAAGGATCTGCTCGAGTGTGTAGAATATCGAATTCAAAGAGTGAATTCTGCTGGATGGCAAGCGACACTGATGGTCAAACAACTCCACCCTGGAAAGGTACCCGCGGCAGCCATTGTCAATCCACTGCTGGATGAGGGCCTCCTCACACTGCATGGGCCGTGATGACGGTTTACCTGACCGCGATTCGCCACGCCGATCGGCGCCGTTTTTCGCGAAGACGGCGGACGTGGTAGCACGGACGTGTGATAGTACAACGATGCCCTCCACTGCCTACGACCTCGCCCACTGTGCTCAATACAGGCGGTGTAGGCCACTGTGGGGAGGGGGGGGGCTGTGCTAAGGCCCTGGAAATGTACTCGCTAAAAACGATGTAACAGTCCTGCGATGGTTGCGTCTTGCGTCCTGTTCAGATGGTGTATTTCTATCTTGCACTTTACCTTGTCGATTCTCCTTTGAATGTTTTAGCGACGCGTAGGCAGCATCACTGTGCTGCAGTACAATCCTCGGCGCACGCGGAGAGACCCAGGAGTGCGGTGTCCCCAAAAAAAAACGACGAAACCGAGCGCCGACATTTATATTCACTACCCAGCCTAATCTCTTGCTGTCTTTTTTGTAGCATTCGCTTACGAAGCTCTACGGCCGCGACTCAGCCGCTCGTAAAACGGAACCGTCGGGTAGGGGACCGTTCACCGCTACTCGGGGTCGTGGAGCAAACGCCTCGCGACCCTGCCAGTAATAATCGCTCGTTTCACCCAGGAAAATCACACGGCAGTCCGGAGCCTCTCTTTCAAAGAGGGTCCTGCCACTGGGATGTTTGTCCTCCAGCGCCAGTGACATTGAACGTTTTGAGCTGTGGGAGGAAATCGGAGAACCTGGAGCAAACCCAAGCAGCGTGGGGGGGGGGGGGGTGAAATACAAACTCCGCACATAAGGCCCCCAAAATCGGGAATATAACCCAGCATCCTTGCTGTGCAGTGAGAGGCACCCGCACTGTGCTAAGTCATGGGAGTTGTTTGGCCATGACGGCTCAAGTTGGTTCGGGAAGCCGATAACGTTGACATGCGGGTGTGCTAGTAGCCGCTGGCAGGCGGGTGTCCTAGTAGCCGCTGGCAGGCGGATGTGCTAGTAGCCACTGGCAGGCCGGTGTGCTAGTAGCCGCTGGCAGTGAAACTGACCTCGCTGGCCCTCGCCGGACCCCCCCACCCCCCACACACGAAGTTTTGCCTGCACTGCAGTTTGGCTCGTGCTCTGGAGCAGCACTGCAACCCGTCGGAAGCCCCGAACCCCATCGCCCAATCCCATCCCAAATCCGGCATCCCCTTTGTCTCCCCGCCCTACAGTTTATTTATGGCATGGCCGTTAACACAACCATAGTAACCACCACCCCCCCCCCCCCCCCCAAAGTGGGTTCTGCTTGGTTGCAGGAGTGTTCTTCATTACAGCGAATCTCGGCAGCCTCCCGATTTAAGGCGGCGGAACCTAGCGGAGGTCGTGAACGCAATTTACTGCCCCTCGCCACTTCATCGACGGCTTGGAATTGTTTTTGGACGGTCACTCCGGAAGGAACCGCCATCAACGCGCAGCAGCGCCCTTTCCCGTGACCTTGCCTGTGTATTTTTCACTCTGTGCGCGCGCCCGCACGTATGGCAAGGCTGGGCCCCAGCTCAAGGCGAGGTGGCAGCCAGTCAAGAACGGTGATAAAACGATCGCACAAAAAAATGCTTCGTTAAAAACGCCGTGCGAGGACCGACGGAAGACGTCCCGGGCTCTTGCACGGACACGCGGCCGTTAGGAGACCAACATAAGCGACCTCTTGTGTTGAAAGGAACTCGGCGTTGTGAAAGATTTTTAGGTTTTAATTTTACAGTGCGACCCGACCCTCTCCCCCCACCCCCCCCCCCCCCTGCAAGTCCATTGCAGTTTCATTTCAACAGCTTTCACTGCCTTTTGATTTATTGCGTAATTTTTTAATCATGTATTTGTCAAACCGCTGCCGAGGTTCAATTGCGTTTAATACTTTAAAACATAGTCGTTAATAAACTACGTTGTGTGTCGCTTTTTATATTGTTTCCCCCCCCCCACCCCCCTTAATTTTTTCGAGTCTCATCTTTGTCGACTACAAACTGGCTCCATGTAGGCATGCCATTGCTCTGTTTATCCATATCGATCATGTAATTTCCAATAAAACATTTACTTCCAGAAGCTGCCGAGTGGTCTTTATTGTGGACATACAAACACCCAAAGCCCGTTGTTTTCTTTTAACAGCAATAATACACGCCCCTCAAAATTAATGGGAATGAAATGGGTTTTTTCACCAAGGTTTTCTGGAAATGTCCAACGATGCGGGAAAGTGGAGTCTCCATCTCTGTTCAGCATGACTCCAGATTTATCTCACTCTTAACTATTGAAATTATTTTACTGGTAGGAACCTCCTGGTTACACCAGCTCACAGGGGATTATTGTGTCTGTCCGTCGTGCATCCAAAAATGGGAGGGGTGGGGCTGGGGAGAGAGGGGAGGGTGGGGAGGGGCTGAGTGGAGAGGGGAGGGTGGGGAGGGGCTGGGTGGGGGGTGGGAGGGGCTGGGTGGGGGGTGGGAGGGGTGGGGCTGGGGGGGGTGGGGCTGGGGGGGAGGGGCTGGTCACCCGTGGTGCCCTTATAAAACTCAACGTTTAACCTACTCACGCCGGCTTGTGCCCGCCCTCACAGTCGGCCATATTTGCGGAATACACCACGCCGCCGTCGACCCTGGCCATTGACAGCAACCCAACGTTCCTACCAGCTCCCTCCGCAGGAATGTGTTTTATTTTACCAGTTAAGGCCCACCTGAGCTATGTAGCTCTTTCAAAAGCGACCTGGCCATCACAAATGATAGGCCAATTAAGTGGCTTATCGTGTGGAAATGTATAGCAGCCGAATACTCTAAATGCATGCTTTTTAAATGGGGAGGGAAAACCCGAAGGGACCTGGAGAAAAATCCACGTGACCACGGGGAGAGAGACATGCAAACTCCAAATATACAGCAGGTGTCAGGGTCGGGATCGAAACCACGACCTACTTTATACCAGGCGAGGTAGTTCACATCTCGCCACCGTGGCGCCCCATTAATGCAACGTCGTCTCTTCTTAATTATTCTAAGCGAATATTCCCCGTCGTGCTAAAGGGCGGCGCGCAGGAGAGAAGCGTTCCACTGAATGGAAGAAATGTCCACCGGAAGAGATAGCGGAGGGACGTGATTACCCAGCAGTCTGACATTATTTATTGCGCGGTAGCAGAATGCGCCGCACTGGAATGCAAGTCACGCGAGCGTTATTCGTTTGGTGCACTGTGGGGCTACGTTGTGGGCAGCAGAGGGCAGTCCAGAACTCCCATGTCTATGCTCCCCCCCTCCCCCCACC
This sequence comes from Entosphenus tridentatus, assembly GCA_014621495.2. NCBI lineage: Eukaryota > Metazoa > Chordata > Hyperoartia > Petromyzontiformes > Petromyzontidae > Entosphenus > Entosphenus tridentatus. The sequence continues at coordinate 4,552,516 of CM025643.2, read as the reverse complement.
TTTCACAAACCTGCACTGATTGGCGCCACTCAAATTGTCGCAAAAAGTCACGTGGAGACTTTTCATTACCCGTGGATCATCTTTGCCCAAACGTCAGCTGTCCAAAAGCGCGGTGGTGACGGTCGGAAGAAACGCCAAAACCAGCGCGGCAAAAATGGCGATGAGCACCAGGTCTCGAAGCACTGAGCCGACGCGGCCATGCCGCTGCTGCTGCTGCTGGCGCCGCCGCTTCCCGTGCCCGCGCTGCCGGAACCACTCGACCACTTCGCCGAACTCCTTCTCGGCGGGCGCGTATCCCAGCTCCCGGCGCGCTTTGCCCACGCTGAAGTGGTGCGTCACGCCCGTCTTGTACACCTCGGCGCGCGTCAGCAGCGGCTGGAAGTCGACGGCCCACCCGACGGCCGCGTGCAGCAACTCGGTGAGAAACGCGACGGCGTACACGACGAGCAGGGGCAGCCGCGCGCGCGGGAATTCGTACCCGAGCCCCTCGACGAGCGGCCGGAAGAACTCGAAGTTGTTGACGGGCCTGCCGTCCGACACGAAGTAGGCCTGCCCGCCGGCGGGGCTGCCCCTGCCGGCGCGGAGGGCGTCGGCCGCGAGCGCGTGGGCGTCCACCAGGTTGTCGACGTGCACAAAGTCGACGCAGCTGTCGGGCCGGCCGTACACGAACGCGAAGAGGCCGCGCTCGATGTAGCTCACGACGCGCGGCAGGTGGCGCCGCTCGCCGGGGCCGTAGATCCCCGCGGGCCGCAGGGCGCACGTGCGGAGCGCGCCGGGCCGAGGGGAGGCGAGGGCGCTGCCGTCGGCGCGCAGCACCGCCATCTCGGCGACAGCCTTGGTGCGCGAGTAGTTGTCCGGGTGCTTGTGCAGGGGCAGGTAGGGGAGGGACTCGTCGCCGTTCTCGATGACCTGTGCGGCGGCGACAGCAGGCGAGCAGGTGGGAGACAGCGGGTCGACCACGATCGGGTTTACTATTTCTAACTATTTAACTTTATTTTTTTATCCATAATACAGGTTTTTTTGGGTTAGATCGCGTAAATACAGGGTGGTTAAAACAATTTTTTTACACTTATATGGGACTATCGTTTTTAATGGAAAAAGAACAGATAATACACTGTAACATGATAACAAATGGAATTCAATAACTTCAAAAAGTCAGTCTCCACTTGTTCGCCATCATTGTCAACACATGCCATGGAATCTTGTCCAGGTGGTCTCCAGAGCCAAGAGTTACATTTCACGTGGTATTGTTGCAAATTCTCGGAAGTGTTAACATTTTTTTTGAAGCACCCTGTATATAAATGTGTCGTTAAACCCGCCACCACCCGACAGCCAATTAGTAAGGTTTGTCACGTAAACAGAACGTAGCCAATTCGTTAGAAGTGTAGTGTCTTGAAATTACTCACACTGACACGGAGTAACAGGTCACCTGCTTATACTTTATTAATCTTACTCTCGCACCCGTTGTAGGCACTCCTATGACTGCCTTCCACTGTCACCACACTCTGCTTCTCCTACTACCCGCTCTCATCTACTCCGCACCTCACCTACTCTGCATCTGACCTACTCCTATCTCGCCTACTCTCTCCTATTTCGCCACTGCCCTCTCCTACGCTGCCCCGTACCCACTCACCCGTCTGTCCCGGGCGGGGGGTTCAGCCAACACCCGCCCGGCGACGGCGTGAGGGCTGAGGTCCCGTTGACGGCTCGAGCGGCAGCGGCGAGATGTCTTCTCTCTTGGTCCCCGAACAACTCAACTCTGCTCACGCACACTCCCGCTTATATACCCCTCCTCCTCATTCCGAGTCCTCACGTGCTCCCCAATTAAGCTGTCGCCTTCACGGCACCTCTCGCACTCATTAATCCCTAATCATCGCCCCCATCTCCCGTCTCTCCGGCGCCAGCCTCCTGCCCCAGCGCGCACATCTGCTCGTCCTCGATTGCACCCGCTTCTCCCCTTAATTACTGCCGGCTCTCCAAGGCGCCAACCTCGTGTTCCAATGCGCACACCTGCTCGTCCTCGATTGCACCCGCTCATCTGTGCACACTGCGCACATCTCTACTCTACACTAGGACAGCACACAGGTGTGTTGGAGAGCAAAGCCACAACATTTACAATCTGAGTACGACGTTTTGCCAGTAATTACAACCAGCTTCATCAGGCGACAGCCAGATTTGTGGAGAAATCCTCCTGTTTCGTTCCTTAAATAGAGGGGTAGATGTGATCACGCCACTTGTGAACCCTTCTTGAGTGAAGTGGAGGGGATTAATGAATGCATATAAATGACAATGGGTAACCATTGACGGTTGGGTTATTTTGTGTAATCAACGTACATTATGCATGCGCATTATACCAGGTAAGGCCCACTGAGCTCTATGGCTGTTTTTCAGAAGCGGCCTGACTATCACCAAGTGGCTTGTCGACACGTGGAAATGTATTGCAGCCAAATAACTCTAAACGCGTGACGTTGATTTTAAGTGTGGAGGGGGAAAACCGGAGGACCTGGAGAAAAATCCACACGACCACCGGTGAGAGAGAGAGAGAGAGACACACCAATTCCATCCTGTAAAGAGCGTTCTAAAAGAGTGGTTAGGACTTTTTTTTTTTACACCTCTTCCTGTACACAGCCTGGGTGGAGCAAATATAATCTGAACCGAAGTACCCGGAGAAACATCCACACGACCACAGGGGAGAGAGACATGCAAACTCCAAATATACAGGCATCGGAGTTGGGATCGATCCCACGACCTCCTGTATACCAGGCGAGACAGTTAACATTGAGGTTCACAGGTCACTTCAGCTACCTCGGTGTCATCCTAGATTCAACTTTATCCTTCGACCGTCAAATCAATCATATCATCAGTTCATGTAACTTTTCACCTGAAGGCTCTCAGACACCTACGTCCTCTCATCTCCACTGAAACTGCTAACACATTGGCACGTTGCACAGTTGGGTCTCGCCTTGACTATCGCAACTCCGTCCTAGTCCGGTCCCCCTCTGGCAACCTCAAAAAACTTAAAAGACTACAAAACAACCTGGCACGCATCGTCATTGGCCGCACTCATCCCCGTCTCAACTCACTTGCCTGTCTCCGTGCCCCCCACTGGCTACCCATTGCCAGCAGGGTCACATACAAGGTCGCCTGCCTCTGCCACCGCGCCTTCACATCTGCCTGCCCCCCGTACCTCTCTTCATTATTGACGACTTGCAGCACAGCACACGGCAGCTGCCTTCGCAGTGCGACTCACGACCGCCCCTTTATACCAAGAAGATCCAGGATGGTCACGTCTATGCGCCGCTTCTCAGCCCCAACAGTCTGAACGCCATCCCCTCTGCACATTCGCAGCATCCCCTCAATCGTCTCCTTCAAGAGACACTTAAAGACTCACCTCTACGACCACGTGCTTTCGAGCGACTCTGAGCTTGGCTCCGCGCCTCTGAGTTGCGGCCGTTACGTCCGCAAATTTGCGCGCGTTATAAATTGCATTGTTATTACTAGATGTGCTCAGCGTGCCACACCTGCCCGCCAAACACGACGTTGTAGGTGCTGGTGTAGACGAGGCGCGGCACGCAGGCGCTCGCGCACGCACGCAGCACGGCTTCCGTGCCGCCCACGTTCACCTCCTCGATCCGGCGACGCTTCAGCTGCTCGCGGCCAGACATGCCGAACGATGCCGTGTGGAACACGCAGTCCGCACCTGCGCGCGCGCGCACATACAAAGGCAAAGATCCCCCGTATAGCTTCAACAGACTGTTGGGGCGAGTGCTGTTAGCGAGCACCTATGAAGGCCGGCAATGGCACGTGAGGGGATGGATGGCCAACACCACGCCCTGCTGCCTTTGTCTCCCCAGCGGCAATGTTTACACACCGCACTGAGTACTCATTTGAAGCTGAGTTGACCTAGGGGAGGCCCACGGCCGTTTCGGATAATCGTCACTGGTGTTGGCTGTGAGCGGGAATCAAACTCGGGTGGCTGGGTGCGTAGCGCAGCGCACTAACCACTACACAATCACTTCCCCCGCATGCAAACACGCACATACACGGAAAGGGAGGAAATGAGCTTGGGCAATGTCGTTTCTTTACGAACAACACAATACAACGCGAATGTGTCTTCTTACCATGCAGGTGTTCACGGTTATGCTGTACAACTCTCCGATGTGTTTGTTGGGTTGCAGCACGTATCGTTAGGCGTCATGTCCCACGTTTCACTTCACATGCTGGGAGCTTCTTCAGGAACTGATCCTCTGCTTCATGAGGCCCACCAAATTACAAACTGCCCGCACGCTATATTTCTCATTCATTGCACGCATCTTCGCTGCACTAATCGGATACCAGAGGGGCACATGTTCGACCTGACAACACCGTTCCTAATGTGAGCACGTTCACCTGCTTCTGGCACTGCAGGGGCCTCTTGCGGGGACAGAAGTAGCTGAGGCGATCGTTCAAGTGTCGTTGCCAGCCAAAGTCATTCCAGAGTCCTGATCAACCCCAGTGATCGGAAGGTATCCCCCACTGTCGATCGATGGGATCAGTTGCCCCATGGATGTGGCTCCAAACCATCACCGCCACGTGGGGCCACCCAGAGGTTCCTGGAGGTCCCATGGCCTGGGGCCCAGTACAGAATGCTAAACGTGGGGTCCCTCCGTGTTCACGAGTGACCAAGAAAAACCAGGCCACGTTATGGAGGGCCCCTCTTTTGTGTGCGGCCCGGGGCACCATTGGCAACAATGGGCTGTTAGAGAAGGGGTCGACTCACCGGCGAAGGCCGATTCGAGGTAGCGCTCGTCCGTAACGTCGCCCTGGCGGAAGTCGATGCCGGGAGCGAGCGGCACGGACGGTGGTGGCGGCACGAGGTCCAGCAGCAGCACGCGGTGTCCCCGCGCCGCCAGCGCCGCGCCGAGCCTGGCACCGGTGACCCGGGTCAGAGAATCAGAATCTTTATTTATACTGCAGGAGGAATCCGATGAGCTATTAAGATCTTGTTCACAGATGTCCAGTAGGGGTGAGTCAGAACGTTACAACATAAAAACGTGATAGGAGTGCACAGTATAGGAAAGGTAAGCAAATCATGAAAAAATATATATACAACAAAAATTTAGCTTTTTTTTACAAATAAACTATTTTTATTTTACCAGATAAAGCCCATCGAGTCGTTAGCTTCTTTTCCAGAAGCGACCTCGCCACAAATGATAGCTCAACGAAGTGGCTTGACAATCATGTGGAAATGTATAGCTGCCAAATAATCTAAATAACGAATGTTTCTCAATTGCAAGCATGACTTCACGCCTGCAATGTTACAGAGAGAGGTTTATCGGAAGGGGGATTCTCTCTCTGTTCCTCCTCATGCTCAATCCACGCTGCTGCTCTCTCTCTCTCTTCTCGCCCCCCTTCACTGGAACAAACTTCCCCCTCCACATTCAGCGGTCACCTTCGCTCGCTAAGTTTCCGCTCCTCACTCAAAACTCACTCATTGTTACCCCTAGTTCACCCCACGACCGCTTCTTAATCTCCCCCTCATCACCGCCACCGTTACTGTTTCCTCTTCATATTCCCATTACACGTCTATCACTCATTAACTCCGTTCATTCAATCCATTCATCATCATTTACCGTCACCAATTTCGCTTTCACCGATCATCAGATCCTCCCCCATCGCTTCCTCTCTATTTCATTCACCTCATCTCCACCATTACACCCACACGCGTTGCTGTTGTTGTACCGTTGTTAATTCTTTTTAAATCGCCTCGGTTAAAGGCGCTAGATAAATTCCGAGTCTACAGGTGATGATGACCGTTGCGGTGGCGGTTGTGCGGAACGGACAAACCTGCATCCAAAATATCCACCGCCGCCCGTAATCACGAACTTCTCTCCACCGGCCACCTCGGCTGCGCCTGCGGCATTGTCCATGGCGTGGCGTGTGGCAGCCGGGGATGTCCTGAAATGTAGACGACATGCCGAAAGTCATCGCCACGCGGAAGGTCCACTGCCCTAAACGTCGTCTGTTTATTTTCATTGTCGGGCGTCATCCACGGTGTTATTGATGCTGGATGCAATTACCAGCGAAACGTCGTACTAATGTTTTGGTTTCACGCTTCAACACACCGGTGGGCTAAGAAAGTGAACTATTTGTCTTTTGTCAACATGACACTTTTTTTGCTGATTGGCCGTGTCGGGTGGTGGAGGGCTACGACACATTTATAAATAACGCGATCTAACCCAAAAACGTGTATTATGAATTGATGAACGTGTTGAGGTTTAATTAAAGATTGAGTTTATGTATGCATAATGTACGAGTTTATGTATTTCTACATTTATGTATGTATGTATGCCTGCGTTAATGTATGTGTAGTGTCGGTGTGTGTGTGTGTGTGTAGCACACAGTCGGAGATGAGGTAGTTGCAGGAGGCACCTTTTATTTATTACACCATTCCGGGCGTTCACACTCACAGGATCGCCTCCTCTCCCGACCATGTTGCCACACAGCCCGGCCTAGAGCCCTAGACACAACCCTAGACACAACCCTAACCGCGTTGCACCGACGATGTCGAACCGAGACAACCCACAACTGTCTGGCCGCGCAATTATCAGGCGAAGGCGGCAGCGACGACGAGGCGAGTCCACTCCCAGAACCGACAGCCCGGAGCTCCCGCTCTCTGCTGCTTTTATTCTACTCGAACCCACTAGCGGGGCCTCCCTTCTCGAACCCACTAGCGGGGCCTCCTCATGAGGTCTTCCGTGAATCTTGCCCCAGTTCCTCCGCCCTGCCGGCACACAGCCGCGTATATGCGTTTACGTGTGCATGAGTTTACGTGTGCATGAGTTTACGTGTGCATG
>CM025643.2:4505524-4535680 GCA_014621495.2 Entosphenus tridentatus | reverse complement strand
TACTATACACTACACTACTATACACTGCACTACTATACACTACACTATACACTACTATACACTACACTATCCACTGCACTACTATACACTACACTATACACTACTATACACTAGTGCTGTACTAGTGACGAATTGGCCACGTTCTGTTTACGTGACAACCCTTACTAGTTGGCTGTGTCGGGTGGTTACGGGTTTAACGACACGTGTGTGTATATTTACGCGATCTAACCCCTAAACACCTCTATTATGGAGAGACACCTGCTTATTTGTGGTACACTTTGAAGTTGTTTTAAATTCGTTTTAAATTCGTGAACTCGGAAACGAAAAGTCACGGCGGAGTTTAATTTTTGTTTCCACCCGGACCGGAACCCGCCCCCATGTTGTGCGGACCCGGAGTGGGCGGTACCCTTTTATTTTGGCGGGAAGTCGCGGCGTTCTTTTAAACGTGTCACGCTCTGATCACTTTCGTTAAGTGTTGAGTCTTATTTTATTTCGCGCACAGATTTTATTCGTATGATTTCTTTTTTTAGACCTGACTTTTAGTCTGTAATTAAAAATCGTAGCGTTTTATTTTAATTTTTATGGACAGGTACTTTGTGTACACTGTCGCGCTTTCGCCTGACGTTGGCGGCGATGTTGAACGTGAGTCGCGTCTGACGTTTTATCATTTTCGAGCAACGTGCACTGCAGTTGTACTTTAATATGCCGTGGCCTTTGACCATGCGCTGAGGTAAAGTTTAAAGGGATCTTTCCGATGGGTTTTAAAGAAGAACTATCGTTCGCATTGAACGTTGAGAACAGACTGGCCGATTCAAGCAGTCTCTGTAAATTAACACGTAGTATTCATGACAATTTACACTTATCACAGCCTACGTTGATCTCTATGTACTAGAATCTAGTGTGTACTCCAATACAGCACGCATTGTACCTTAATGTAGCGTCCCATTGTACAGGGAGGTCCATATGTCTTGTGACCCCCCAATTAATTGACCCCTAAACACTTTTTTCTTTCGCATATTCATTTTTGTTTTAAATAAACCTCATTTAAAATGATTCACTGTTAGAGAATTCAATGGGGCGGGGGGGGTGACCAAGACATCTGGACCACCTTGTACAGTCTGCAATGTAGTCTATGACAGGTCACACGTTGCTTGGACTTTTGATACGTTCTAGATTTGAAGCTTTCGTGACTGCAAGGATTCATACTCTTAGGTTTTTTAGCTGTGACGGTCCCACCTGAACACGGAGACTTGTGTTGCCTCCGAAACGTGATTTAATTTAGTTATTTTCATTTATTATTATTATATATTTTTACCTACATGACTTTACCGAAAAAACCTAAGAGTTTTGATATGTTTATCGGCTTTTTGAATAGGATTCACAACGAAACCAGTGGTACGACACATTTTCACAAGCGCGTTCCTTCATATACGAGTTGGAATGATGTGGCTAAGTGCTTCTGTACATGCCACATTACATTTGATAACACAGCCCATGTTGCAATTTATAATAAAGTCCACTGTGCAGTCTCTCATGCGTTTATAGTACTGTCGAACAATGTTAAGTCCAATTCATAATTATATTTAGGTTAAACCACATGGTGAGTAGTTTTATGCCAACATTCTTGTCCTTAACTAATGTCCAATAATCTTGATTTGAAGCTTTCGTGACTGCTGGAATGTCCAATAATTTGGCATCCAAACACTAAGTGGCCAAACCCCAAATCAAATATGTGTTAACCTATTGACTACGAAAACCTACGTTTTAAGTTAATGTTAAGTTTATACCCATACAGCAACTCGCATTAAAGTCTATATTTTGTGCCAGAGATACATTACAGAATAACCCTTTTGCATCCAGGTAACTGCACTGTTCCCAGCTCCACCTCGTAGTCAATCTTCTTACTCATGGGTATGCAAACCTCTCTACACTTCTCTTCTCTATTCAAGGCCAACCAGACGAGTTCGCCGCTGCTAAGGAGTTCTACGCACACACCAAGGAGTGTTTTGTGGAGAGCGTCAACAATAACCGAGCACGTTGCCTTTCAGGTAACAGTCCAACGTGCAATATGTGGAGTGGGTTTCTGATGAGATTATTAATTTGAGTGAGTACCAATGATTATTTAAAAAAACATCGCAGAAGATTAATATAACACACCTTGAAAAAAGTATGTTACTGAATTTTAGACTTTTTAATTTATTTTTATTTTATCGAAATTATTTAGACCACAGACAATGAGAAAACAATGTTTTGTTTCAGTCACAAATAATGCACCCAAAAACAGGAAAACCTTAAGGTTTTTTGTTGCGTAATATTACAATTTAGTGGCTAGCACTTGACGGACGTTTGCTTAATTGTGTAAAATCGCTAATCACCGTGTTGGAGCGATGTTGACTTGTTTTACATTAAGCTGTTCCTATTTTCTCACAGAATGCTCTCCACACACCGTTGCTCCCCCACGCTGGTATTTTGCTGTCCAAGTTGTGGGAAAACATTACCAGGTGCTGTAATGTTAAACACAAACACCTCTTTTATATGTGTAGGACTTGAGTATAGCGCGCCACGCATTCCCTTCTACTGTTGCTATGCAAGCGAGCAGAGTACAGTGGGGGGTATGTGAGGACACAGTTGTTGTTGTGGCTTTAGGTGAGAGGATCGTTAAGTGTTGAGACAGGTGTTCGGGGTAGCTGGGAGGACACAGGCCAGCGATTGGCTAAGAAGGTAATTGGGTATTAGCTGGCGTCGCTCTGGCGGCAACAACAAGGTCACGTGACACCGGGGCCAGGGGGCGAGTGATAAGCGGGGGGTTGAGATAATTAAGGGAGATTAATTGGTGTGGGGATATAAGCCACAGCGGGACAAAGAGAAGGGAGTCTTGTCCTTATCGGCGTCTTGGATGGAGCTGCAGCAACGGTGCCCGGGGAGTCGCAGAGCAGGCGGTAACAGTATTAGAGCAGAGAGAGAGCGAGTTAGCGGCGACAGACGGAGTAGAGCATAGAGAGACAGTGATAGCGAGAACGCAGTGAGCAACCAGGGTAGCCATGCAACGGAAGGATGCAGTGTAGAGTAGCAGTGGAGTCGACAGACCTAGCGAGTGAGAGAGAGAGACGCGGAGGAGACGCGGCGCGGCGAGAAAGAGATGCGGAGCGGAGCGAGGCCGCGCCGAGACGCGGAGCGGTGGCACGGCGGAGGTGGACTCTTAGGAAGAAAATAAAGAGGAGAGAAAGACAACACGAGTACGAGTCCTACATATGTATGGGACCTTTTTTGCCAGTATCCAAAATGATAAATATTAGAATAGGTTTTACCCTTTACACCTCTTTTACAGCAACACAAACCCAGGGTAGGCCTCTCCTGTGTGTTGAACTTCGTTCGTACCGTACGTAGCCAACTGTGCTAATCGGAGGTGCGGGGGAATGACAACAAACTAAACACAAACATCTAGGTTTAAAAGTGCATTGCTTCAGTGATTTCCTACTTGGCCTGTCTGGCAAGATTTGGTATTTTTGTCAATGATAATACATACTTAAATGCACAAGTGTAATGACCCAGATGGCAAAGTACTAGGAGCCACTTTATTCACACAGAACAATCCAGGCTTTGTGCTTAAAGTTGAAGCTGTACTTTCCCTCGAACGTGCCCTCCCCTTGTCCTCTGCCCTTTTATATCGTTCCTGTCCTCTTTTTCGAATGTTCCCTCACTGTCCTTCCCCTTTAACGCATCCTAACTGTCGCCTCTGGGTTCCACTTTGTTTCCTGCCTATTATCATTAAAGCCCTTTTCTCCAATCACTTCAAAAGCCTGCCTCCCGAACAATCCCTGTGTAGGCCTCTTTCCGCCAATCGGAGACTTTGGTTTATGTTCGAATAGCTGTTAGGCTGCACATTGGCTTGAGGTACGTTTTCGATCATTACACATCAGTGCAATGTCACTCGCATTTACAAATAAAGGTGTAAAGATGTAAAGGTGGAGCTGTGCAATTTCTTTCTCATGCCCCTGCTGGTAGAAGCACCTCGGCTAGAAGAAGTTCTGGAGAGCTGTAGTGGGCGTTTTGCATCGTTCTCCCATGCTGGCCAGAATGTCTTGGAAAACGTGGGAGCATCCATGAAAGAAAATCGTAAAATTTATTTCTATCCAGTTTTGTATGATGTCCTCATATTTTGATTTAACCTTCATATTATAAGTTAATTGCCATGCCACGTTGACGATGCATTTCACTCACTTAACATAATACCCCAGATGTGATCATCAGTGCTGTAGCCAGGACCCATGAAATGATGATGTGGTTTTTTTCTCTCTAAATCGCAGCTGCTGAGCACAGGCCCAAAGGCCCAAAACACCAAGTGGCCAGCAACATACAGCACTTTTGAAGGTGCAATAATTAAAACGTAATACGTTTATTGAATTGAATGAGACCATAAGAATTTTGGAAAATAATCTATGGGAGGGAATTCCAAAGTCGTGCAACACATGGAAAGACACAGTCACAAAAGTTGTTTAAACCTGTGGTAAGGTGGTGGTTGAACGCAGGATGGATGAGGTGAAATAGTCAGTCTGCTAGATTGATTTCTCAACATGGCTGATTGAAGTTCACAGGAACAGTAACCATGGTAATAGAAATAGAGTAATAAGCAGGTGACTGACACGCCGGTGGTCGAGTTGCTGGAGTGAATCAGTTTGTGGTGGATCATCACTAAGCCTGACTACTTGGCACTGAAATTGCCACACTTTTCTCAGTGTCTCTATCCACACGCTGTGCAGGTGTGTAGCCCCAAGTGGCTGGAGGTGGGCCCGGAGGCGGATGGAGCCTTGGCCGAGTGTTTGTCGGCTGTGCGGTCATATGAGGACGAGGTGGACAGCCAAGACAATGACGAGGACAGGTGCCTATGCTGCACCCTCTCCACTCTTTCAACATCTATCTCCTCCAGTGTCATGTTGCTTATGAGATTAAAAAATGTGATGAATAATAGCACTAGTGTCCGTTTTGAGCTGGTGCTTGAGTACTGTTCAGCGATTTTTTGTTAAATTGTCATTGATAATGGACTCCCAGTTCTCACTTGAATTCTCGTCCATTCTGTGATGCAGCAGGTGTCACATTGATGAAGCGGCCGAGTGTTTACACCGTTTGGCAAACGATCTCCCACCGCCAGGTGACGAACCATGCAGGCTTCCCTTCTATCAGCCATGGGCCTACACCAACAATTGCCTTTATCTTGTTGTAAAACAGACGGTTATCTATTTGTCTTTTTTATATCTACAATTTCTGTTCCGACCCCACGGTCATAATTCCTGCACGGTCTTAATTGTGCATTTGTTATTTTTCATTTCTATTTCCGCGGTGTGCAACAAGGCCGGGCGCTGTTGGACGTCACATGGGCCGCGTACCGCCTGCCCGCTCCTCTCGAGTTCCTCCCTCTGCTCGGAGCCCTGCGGCGCATGGCAGAGTGGCATGCAGCACGGATCTCCGTTTTCTCGTCGGGCACCTTCACGTACGACCGCCCCTCACTGTTATTTCCCTAATTACACTTTGCTGATGAAACGGTCTACACTTTACGGTAAATGTAACCACCTTCGATAACGCAGATGCAGTAGTACTGAAGCAGCCAACATTACGTTTAATTAACTGTCAGTTTTTATTAGGTTAGAAGCATACTACGACCGGAGATCAGTTCCCGGCCACCACTAATATCACAAGGCTAGGAGTGATATCTGAACCAGTCTTGGGCTCCCCCGCTTCTCTAACCCACACCGAAGTGTGGTCCGACAACCTCAATGGTCGATACAGAGTGGCGAGGACCTCATTGCAGAGTGGATGAAAGTACTCCAAAAAAATTATGACATTGCAATTTCACCTTGTAGTCTGCTTGATTTTGTTTCATATTACACAACTGGTTCCTGTACATATTGCACCAAGAGAGGTTTGATATTTAATTAAATATGATTTTCATGATGGTGAGCTGCCAAGTGTTTCTCTGCTCTTGCTCAAAAGATCATTGTAGCCGCCCTTTCTTTACAAATTCTACATTCTCGCTGTGAGAGACATTATTTGCGTGGGTTTACCACCATTGACTTCCCACTTTGTTGACTCCGTATTGATGATGAGCTGATTCGCACACAGATGCTGGATTTAAACTTGTGAGCGTTCGACTGTAGGCACCCGAATCACAGTGCCAGCGAGCAGAATCCATATTGTTCTCCTGCATGTTTTGTTGTTTTTGTGGCACAGGGTGAGCCCTGGCATCGTGAGCTTCCTACAGGCGCGCACGTGGGAGTTGGGTGACGGCGCGTTGTGTCCAGCGGACGTTGCAAGGACCGTGGATGTGCACATGGTGTGGCGGGGAGATGTACGCGTATTCAACAACGAGGTGAGCGTCGTCCCCGTGGCCTGAAAGCATAATGCAATGCAAAGCAAGGAACACAAAATTATGCATATATATGGATTCCTCAACAAAATGTATTGTGGTGGCTTGGTGTGTGGTGAGTGGTAGCAGAGCGTGTGGCGAGTGATTAACTGGTAGGGGATGTGTGGTGGCAAGGAGATGTATGTATGTTGAACTTTTTTCGCACCGTATGTAGCCAACCGTGCTAATCGGTTCCACGACTCAGTGCACCGGAGTGTGGTGATGAATGGCAGGGTGTGTGTGTGTGGTGAGAGGCCTCTGGCAGTAAAGCGTTGGGGCGAGTCGTTGCTTTGTTGGTGGAGAGAGTTACGTAGTGAGAGGTGGGTGGTGAGTGGTAGCAGGGTGCATGGTGAGGTGTTTGTTGAGGGGTAGTTGGGTGTGAGGGGGAGGGTCTGTGCTTGGGAAGCTGTGGGCTTCAGAGTGCAACTGAACGTTTTGGTTTATCTAAAAAAAGTCAGATTTATTGTTCATTTTTTAATTTGGATCTGGCAGGACCCGAGTTAATGTACTTTGCAGGACAGTAAAACATGCTGTTCTCTGTATGCTGACTTCTGCGCAGGCACCGGGTTCGGATGTGATCTTCCCAGGAGTGAAGCTGAAGACGCTGCCCAGAGATTCTCTCTCGGAGGCTCTGGACCCACCCGGCAACTCGACAGCAGAGAAAACACCGCGGAGAAGGAACGCCAGAGGGTGGAGGAGGAACGCCGTTCCAGAGGTGCTTGTTGTATTCAATGAGTCCAGACCAGTGGCTCGTGACGTGTAACACCTTAGGTTTACAGTATTTTCCCCATAAACTTTAAATTGCTTTACTAAATGTAAAATTTCCACCAATATAAGTTGAGAGGGAAAATGTTACTGAAGGGAAACTAGTTCTATACTGCAAATAACATAAGGTTGCAGCTTTAGTGACCTATTATGCGTAACAGCTGATTTTATCAAAAAAAATTCGAAATTAGAAACACTGGGGGTGGCCAGATGGCGTGATGACGCGACGTGACATCGTAACGTCTGTACACGTCACATTGCGCACCAGCTCACGGCAATTTGATTTTGTGGCCCCCAGTGTTATTGCATAAAGCATATCAAGAGTGTTAAGCATACTTTATTTGTGTATTGAAATTGGTGGGAGACATGTAGAGGCTTTATAATTAGGTGTTGTGTTCTCTTTAATTTCCCTGCCATTTAAGGTGACGCAGTAGATATACAGGGTGCTTTAAAAAAAGTTAACACTGATATGGGACTATCGTTGTTAATGGAAAAATAACTAATACTACACTGTAACACGATAACAAATGTATGTTAATAGCTTCAAAAAGTCAGAGTCTCCACTTGTTCACCATAATTTTCAACACATGCCTTGAATCTTCTGCATGGTGGTCTCCAGAGCCTGAAGGCACATTTCCTGTGATATTGTTGCAAATTCTCAGAAGTGTTTAAAGATTTTTGAAGCACCCTGTATATATCAAATTTCATGGTGTGAATCTGCGCGTGCTTTGGACCGTGTGCTAGGTGCGCCTGTACTTTGGGCAGAGCCTCGACCTGGTCGGTTTGGTAGACGCAACGACCATCCCGGCTCACCTCATCTCAGCCACTCGTCTTGAGCTGTATCCTACACCCAGCACGAGGGCCTACGGTTGTGGTGTATGCGGCATGTTGTTATGAGCCTAGGAAGTTGTTTCTGACTCTTGCAGCTCGCAGTGTATGACCATGTGTCAGTATGGAGCCTGGAAGTTGATGTCACAGAACTACTTCTGAGGTCGCTCCAATTGCCTCTTAACCACCCTAAATGGTGCTCTTTCCCACATGCCCTGCATGTAATGTTGTTCGGATGATACATACCTCAGGTATGATGCATAACTCAAGCAGGTATCTACAAAAATAAGATCTATGTTTGTTTGCGTTTTGCATTGGTTCCATCTTTTGAAAGTTCTTTCACTGAGTGCTGTGGACAGTGTAGCGGAGGATGAGACTGGTTCCGCTGTCCGATTCCTGGAAAAGCTTTCCGCCTTAAAGGGGACGGTACGAGATCGGCTACACAATAGGGCATTCTGGTTATAATTTTTGGATTCACACTGCAGACGCTAAGCTTCAAGTAATCATGAAAGCAGATCCTTAGGTATATATTTTATGAAGCGTAATATATTGTATACTTTCCTCCTTGCCAACTTTCTTGTTGCGATAATATGCCTGTAAATATTCCACGGTTCAAGTCCCCCCTAGAGTCTCTATTTGTAGCCCCACACACTGCTTCTCACCTGTGGTGGGGGTCAGAATATAACAAGGGACTTACAGACAACACAGATCTCAGATACAAAGACACGCACACACAGACACGTTGAAACAGACACAGAAACGACAACAGCCTCTGTCCATCGCTAAGTGATGGTGACATCTCCACAGTGCAGTGTAGGTACTCTTTGAGGTCATGCGAAGTGTGGAAGGCTCACTGGCAAGAGGTCACGGGAGAGACCCAGGTGTTATGTGTTACTGACTGAGATGACTGGCGTATGCACCACCTGTGCTGCTCACTGTGCCAACTTGCTTTGTTTATACCAAAACACTACACACATTGAAGCGCGCACATTACAATTAATTGTTTTCATCGTGGACATAATATACCCGTATTAACCTGTAGGTTGATGCAGAAAAAAACCTCAAAACAGATCATTTGAGACATGATGCAAACGAGATGTAAAATAACACATTCTTGACTTTTATCTTTACCCAGACTTCACAATTCAGCAAAGTATGGAGGTGAATTACTAATAACCTCTTCTCCCCATGCAGGTGGGAGCCTTGTTTCGCCTGGGCTGCACCATCACTGGCACTGCGGCGCCACCGCCCAGTGAGCGCAGCTACAGCAAGTGGAAGGAGCTGAAAGCTAAGAAGTCGGATCACTCTTCCGGCAAGTTGCCCTCTACAAAAAGAGCCCAGGATGGGGTGTCTGGGTGTCTCAGAGCGCTGAGTTGACACAGTTGCGATCTTGGGTTTGAATCCCAGCAGCCACCTATGGTTGACCAGGTTCTGAAGTGTAGCAAGTTGATAGTCTCAGCTCGGTAACTGATGATTGCACATACAAACCATTGAAATTCAATTTGGTTCTGCGCTTTATTTTGTTCATTTCAGCTCTGAGACTCAAAATATCTGTTGAACTGTCATATGGTGAACATTATTCTAAGCGGCAGAATGGGTGGGAAAGCATTGCCCCCTACTGTGTGGACCAGATGTCGGTTGAAGGGATTTCAGTAGTCGCTCTCTGATATCTGCTTTTTGTGGGCCATTCGTTAATGAGGGATACGTGGCTCTTGAAGAAATCTGAATGGATGCTTTGTCTCATGATAACACCAACAGTCTAATCAGCGATACATTGTAGGGAAAGACAACACTTTTTTAAAAGCCCATAATAAATGTTAGTGTTCATGCAGCTTCCCCTTAAAGAAGTAACCATTAGCTGAAGCACTTGCTTCTTGTACATTATTCTCGCTTGTCATCGTTACCATCAGCCAAAAGCTGTCCACTGCTGTGTGAAGACTTTCTCACATCATCACCATCCTTCACAGTCCTCTGATACCATCACTCACGTTAGCTGATCTCATCCCTACATCTCTGAAATACTGAAACTGTTCCAGACACTTGCGTTGTCCCACGTAAGTTTAAAGTTTTGCGCATGAGAAAACACTCTAAAGTTGTAGTCAAACGTGTTGCTTTTGTGCCCTAGTGACATTATCGTAACATCACTAAAGTATTGTAACGGTGTTCCATGCAGTATATATATTTTAATTAAGCTTGAGTCTCATGTGGGCCCACCTAGGACACAAACCCTAGATGTGTCTCCAAGATAACTGTAATTTCCTTTTTAGTTTTTTTGGTTATGCATTACTTATCTCCCCATGCTGCACCATCTCTAATGATCCTGCAATGTATCAATTAATGTAGATTCTACACATGAGCGGACTTCACCACTCCATCTCAGTAGTGGACATCCTTTTGGATGCGTTCCATTCCTTGACTGCCACTCCATTATTATTATTGACCATCGGTTGTCATCCCTTCAGGCGACTTGTTCTACCAAAGCACCACAATGGCAAAATGTTAACTTCCTCATCTGGTATGCAGGAAGTTGTGGGTTCGATCCCAACCCTGACACCTATATATTTGGAGTTTGCTTGTTCTCCCCGTGATTGCGTGGATTTTTCTCCGGAACCTCCAGATATTTTCCCTCCACATTTAGAAATATGCATTTGGAGCATTTATTTGGCGGCTGTAAATGTCCACATGATAAGCCACTTCGTTGAGCTATCATTTGTGGCCAAGTCGCTTCTAAAATAAATCTATATTGCTCAGTGGACCTTACCTGGTAAAATATAAAAAAATAGCTAAAATGTCATCTAGCAGTGGAGTGTTCATGGCTGATGATTACTTTAGTCTACTATTGGTGATAGGTATTGTGTTTTCCCGTCGCTCCCCACCAGTGCCCAATGTCAAAGTCAAAGGCGAAAGCAGCAGCCGCTTCCTGTTCGTCCAGGGGGGCGGCCAAAATGGCTGCCGCGCAACGTTGATACGGACGGCCGATGGGATAAACGGAGCGGCAGCAGCAACCATCGCGCAACAGCTGATCAGCACAAGCCACAAACTTCATTGCACCGGTAATAAGTGAGCCTGTTGCACTTAAACAGGTGAAAACTTTGATAAAATGTATTTTACAAATAATAGTTCACAACCCTTTCTCAATTGACTGCTGGATGAAGGACTCCCCATGTAATGGGGGTTGTTTGACCACACTTTTCTGAGCTGGTCAGTGGGGGTTGGTGAAAGGGGAGGCCCAAGACTGGTTCACATACCACTCGGCACTGCTGTTAGCCATGCCAAAAAATCTAACTCGGTTTAGCAGACTCGTAACGGAGTGTGCTAACAACTGCGCCTACGTCCTACCACAAAATATATTTTATAAGGCACTAGCGGGAAGTACCCGGCGTTGCCCGGGTCTTAAATATAATTCAAAACTACTCTTAAAAATCTAACAGCAGTGCATACTATGGTGGTACCTGCTATGATTACAGCAGTGCATACTGTGGTGGTACCTGCTTTCACTGCAGCAATGCATACTGTGGTGGTACCTGCTATGATTACAGCAGTGCATACCGACTGTGATGGTACCTGCTATGATTACAGCAGTGCATACCGACTGTGGTGGTACCTGCTATCACTACAGTAGTACATGCTGAATCTATAGCAGTATCGACTGTATAGCACAACGTACTCACCTGAGAGAGTGGCGTGGTGAGGCTTAGTCCCGTGCAGAGCCTCCGGCCTCACCTAGATTGTCCAGCCGGCCGATTTTGCACCTTGGCAGGCTGGGGCTGGGCTGCTACCCCAGACCCCCCCCCAACCACGACCTCCCCGGCCGCTCTGCAGTAATATCTACGGTCTATAGTGGTAGCAACTAGCGACTTTATAGTAGTAATAACTGCATGCATCTGGGTGGGGGGACATCACACAGTGAAGAATTTATCTGAGCATTTAGTGTATTTTTATAGCATTTTTAACGTGAAAGAAAATGTCCCCCTCATTCCCACCGAAGGCGTGCGACTTGGCATGGGCCGTTCCCCCCACCAAAGGCGCGTGAGTTGGTATGGTCGCGTGTGCGGGATAAATAAATAAATAAATGGTCTACTGCCTAAAGTGGTAGCATCTAGCGACTGTATATATTAGTAACTGCACGCATCGGGGTGAGGGGGACATCACACAGTGAAGAATGAACATCAGCGTTTAGTGTATTTTTATAGCATTTTTTACGCGAAAGAAAATGTCCCCCTCATTCCGACCGAAAGCGTACGACTTGGCATGGGCCGTCCCCCCCACCAAAGGCGCGTGAGTTGGTATGGGCGTGCATGCGTCATAAATAAATAAATAGATGGGAAGCGCACAGAAATCGCACTAAATCGCTAATTAAACTAATTTTAAGTTGACGGATGTGAAAAAGGAATAGCGCTTGCTCACCGCAGGGCTTACGGCGTTGTACCTGGCTATTTTCTTTTTACGTCAACCCCACTGTTGGAGAGCCAAGCGCACGACCACACACAAACTCACACACAAACCCCGCCACAAACCCACACACAATTTTTGACGTTTTTATATATATAGATAGATTTAAAATCTGCATCACTTTCAAGTCTGCGCAGAAGTTGTTTGTGTGTTGTGTATTGGGCAAGTAACAATGGATCGATTAACCAATTTAAAATCAGCTATTCCAATCATTATACATGTGTAGTGTCCTCCTCGATGTGTGTGTGTAGCGCACACTCAATCGGAGACGAGGTAGTTGCAGGAGGCACCTTCTCTCTTTTTATTTCCGTTACATCACTCCGGCCGTTCACACTCGCTCGGATCGCCTCCTCTCTTGACTACGTTGCCGTACAGCCCGGCCTAGACACAACCCTGACCGCGTTGCACTGACGGCGTCGACCGAGACAACCAACCGCTGTCCGGCCGTGCAATGATCGGGCGAAGGCGGTGACGACGAAGAGATGAGTCCACTCCCAGAACCAGCAGCCCGGAGCTCTCGGTCTCCGCTGCTTTTATTCTACTTGGCGTGGCCTGGCTCTGCCCTGGCCGCGCCTTCCTTCTCGAACCCACCAGCGGGTTCCAGGGGCCTCCCGATGAGGTCTTCCGTGACCCTTGCCCCAGTTCCTCCACCCTGCCGGCACACCGGCGTATATACTCGACGGCGTGTGCGCTAACTGTCCACCGCAGTTGCCGCTGCTGGACAGAAGTCGGCACTGTGTCACTACACATGCCTTGTGCATGTGAGAATATGTAACTGTTTCGCACAAACTCTAATCAATGATTTTAGCTCAAATAGCAACTGCAAAAAGTGACAATTCATCAAATCATCCAGTTCGCATTTGCTGTGCATTGTAACCTTTGTGGATGTGGAGGGAGGGTTGGGGGCATGATGATTAACTAGCGGTGGTGGCGTGAGACCATTGGGAAATTATGAAGTAGGGTTAGGATGGTGTGGGGGGGCAGGTGTGGTACTATTGGCATGACTTATATGCACACGGAATGCATGGGAATTGATCAGTCTGACCATGCCTGGTATGCTGTGTGACATAGCTGGCAAAGCAAAAACACATGGCACGAAGTTTGGAGAGCAAATCAGCGTGAAAGTTAAAGCTTCAAAATGTTGAAAGCGTTACCGAGGGTGGGGGACTGGTGGCACATCATTTAGCACACTACCTTATGAATCCGGTGACCTACGTTTGATTCCCTGCCGTGGATAATTTCACCGGTGAGGGGTATCTGAGCTGATCTACGCCGCCTCCTAAGCCCTTCACAAGCTTGCGCAGACTGGCGTGGTGAAGTATAGACGATCAATCTTCATGAACGAAATGGCGTGGGGAGAGAGGCCTTCATCCAGCAGTAACATGACAAAGCACTATACGTTATTGTAAATTTTAGTAGAGTTAACAAATGAGTATGGTATTAGTGAGTTTATCCTCATTATGTAAATGTGCATATCAAAAAAACATGTATTTTTCACTGCCGATAAAATATTTTTCCCTTGATTGTCGTAAGTGAACAAAGGAGCAGATATGGTTTCTAACAAACATGTGCCTCCGATAGGTTTTGATGCCATGGGTTTTCTGGGTCGCCTGCCTATTTACCGCGGCGATGAGCTGGTCGCCGTGGAGATGAGTGTGGCCCATCTGCAGATGCTGATGCTGCAGGAGTGGAATGGTGAGCAACACCTCGCGCTCCTTCCATACCCCTCTGCCAAAACTTCTTCACAAAAACAAAAAGACAAATGGCTAAAATTAACATCGTTCCAGGTATTTTTACGTGTAACAGAAAAATTAAATGCCAGAGAATTGAAGTCCCCTAAAAAAATGCCAATGGATAAGTAAACATCCTACTTGATGTACTGCCTTCTACCTAATTGTACTACCTACTTATTGTGGTTCTCACACTGCTATGAACCTGGCTACGTCAGTGCAATTCCTGACCACAGCTTATATCAATGACAAGTGATATCTGAACTGGTCCTGTGCATCCCCCTTCACGAACCCACATTGATCAGTGTGATGAATTATGTTCAAACATCCCCACATGACTGACAGCACGGAAGCCTTCACCCAGTAGTGGTTTGACAAGTTCGCTCCATTATCAAGTTATTATTATTCCTGTTGTACTAAAATCATGAGCGAGCGTACTTTTGGCCGAACGTGTGAACGGGCGGGTGATTGATAGTAAAGTCCACCATTGGTGGTGCCGTAGGCCGGCGTGAGAAGTGTGGTGACGGAGCGGAGGAGGCGACGAAGAAGGCGGACGACGACCTGGCGCACGTTTTACGCGAGTGCCGCATGCGCTGCGTGGAGCGAGCAGAGCGGGAGCTGCCCCGGGGAGACACCGCTCTCGCCCACGTCGCCCGGCGCCCGTGCCCATCGCTCGCCCAACTCGTTGCCGCACGTGAGTCCCCCTCCCTCCCTCCGACTCACAACCCACAACCCATGCACATCACCCGCTACGGAGAGAGCGGTGAGAGCGGCGGTGATGGGTGACGGCTGTGGTGCCCACGAGGTTGTAGGAAAGATAGCACGGTTGGCTATGTATGGTGAAAAATAAGTTCAACATGCATACATATGTAATGACATAGTGACATCTACTGGTTGGAAAAGAGAGGCACAGGCACCACTATAAACATCATCTAATCCCAAAGGGAGAGGTATCTGGGCCAAAAGTAAAGGGCTGGGATGGCCGAGATTCTCCGGGAACTGGCTATATGGTTCCACGAGAGGGCGTGGCCAGAGGCGGAGCCTAGCCGTGCATGCGGCAATATAAGCGGAGGCGGAGGAGGACTCGTGGTCGACGTGGGGAGCCTTGGGTCCGGACTGCGTCGCTGCTCGATGTCATCTCTCTCGGTCGTTCGGCCACGCGGCAAATCTGCGAAGTCCCACCACCCTCGCCGGCGCGCCGTCAACCAGCGGCGAGGCCGGGAGTGGGCGGACGGAACCACGCTGTGGGATCGACCGCGTGTAGCCTGTAGGGATGCTAATATCTACGTGTGTACTCGGAGAAGGAAGAGGATAAGGTTGGCCTGTGGTGTGCTCGAATGTGAATAAAGAAGAGAGTACCCTCTACACGACGTGTCGCGGAAGTCGCTCATTACACATACATAACGACGTTGACAAGTGTGTTAACATTCTTGCTATGGTTGGTATTGTCGCGTTAACTGAATTGGTGCCATCGTTTTCGTAACAAACTCTCAGTCGTTGTAACTACCTTATGGATACTCTCACATTCATTGCTGCCACCTCATAAACCGTCTTAGCATTGTCGTAATATTCATAATAATACAATTGTGGCACCCAGATTAAATTCTTAACAATTATCCTGATAATGTTTAGAAGACAGTAGCCATGATTAGGATGACAGTAGAGTTAGTGAGATGAACACAAGACAGCAAGGGTCTTAATTATATGATAATGATGATGGCGAGCGTGTCTAAAATATGGTAGTGATCAATATGATTGTGTTAAAACCAGGTTTAAAAGATAACAACCATGATGCTGACATTGTACGTAGTTAACTGTGATGTTTACACTTAACCAAGCTATCACTCAATGTTAACAATGGCACTATATAACCTAGCCATCATCCTGTCTGCCACTCGGTCTCAACACCTAAAGTTGGAGGTTCCATTTCCATGAAAGCCGCGTAATATTTTTTGTTACGATGCAAAACGAACATTGATCATGGTGCCCTGAACTCTTGAGCCGTAACCTTTGTTCCTGGGCCCAAACCACAGGTCGGAGGGCATCAACGCAGCTGGAAATCCGGGCACTGCAGAATCGCGAAGCAGCTGAGAGCTGGGCACAGGGTCGCAGGTGAGCGGAGTGAGTGAGTCTATTCATGTGAGCAGAGTGAGTGAGTCAAGTCAGGTAAGCGGAGTGAGTCAGTTTTTTCAGATAGCGGTGTGAGTAAGTTAATTTGTCCCCACACGTGCACACTGCATGATTCATTTCAGTGTGCATTAACAATCCATGTTTCCACACGTGTCTACACTGTATGTGTGTAATAATGTATATTTATCCAGGAAAGCCTTTCTGTGTCTCGAGACGTTTTTTATAGGAGAGCCATTCTATTGGGTTGCTTGATCCTACAAGCATCGAACTCGCTAACGCTCAGCCACGCCACTGACACGTGTCCGTGTTCGTCTCTCGTCCACATTGAGCAGCGCCGAGCGTCAGCCGTGGGCAGCAGCCAAGGGGCCCGTCCGCGGGACCCGTCCCTCAGGCCCCTCAGGGGTCCTCTCGGCACGGGAGCTGCTGCTTCTCTTCAACAAGGACGGCACGGCCGCGGCAGGGCCCACAGCCGCCACCCTGCCGGCACCCGTACGGTAAGAGGACACGTTGGGCAAACTGTGAAGGTTATTAGATTCGGGTTCCCATTGCCTTTTGAGCAAAAGAAGGCTTGTTGAAGGCATGGCAGTTCATTCAAAGGACCAACTCAGATAAATATATTTTGACACTCTACCACAAAGCCTCACTAGGGCCTTGCCAGCCTGGCATCGCATGAGAAGCACCAGGTTTTTTTAGCCAAGCCGTGCTGCTGACATAACACAGAACGAACATGTCATTAGCCCTGGCCCTGCTTGGCCCTGAGGCAGATTCGGATTTCTTTTGAGGCCAATATATCATGGTTTGGTTCCAGCGCGGTACTGCAAATATCCAGTGGAAAACCACCCATACTGTGAGGGCTCCATGCTGACTCTGCTTGGAGCACAGAGCCCCCAGATACCTATCTCCCAAGCTAAAAGATGTTTGTAGTTTTATTGTATATTCCTTTAAAGACATTCTGCTTGGTTTATGTTTTATTGGAAGCAGTGATGCAGTGGTTAGCAAAACCACGTGATGAACCCTAGGACCTGAGTTTGATTTCCGACCACGGAAAGTGGCAAGTGATTTCTGAACCTGTCCTGCGCTGATCACTATGAGGAAGTATGTTCCAACAAACCTTCATGACCGACACGACATGGGGAGGCCCTAATTTATGAGTGGATTGGCAAATTCTTATATTCATTATTACATTTCTCTACATTGAACCTCTTCCAATACACATCCGGTCAGCATGGAAGAGTAGGCCAAATATTCTCTAGATTTTGTTCTTGTGAAGGCACTTCCTCCAGCAGTGGCATGAGTAAGCAATTGCGTGGCTATATCTTTAACTTATTTGCACGACATTTTGTACTGGTGCTGACAAGAGTCTTTTTCTAAACAGCAGGTGATGCTCTTGAGTTGGTTTCCATAGAATGGCAGTCTGGTAAATCTCATTAACAGTGCTGTTGTGTGTTAATAATGTGGTTCTTTAATTATGTGCAGTGAAGGAATAAGCATACCTACTGCCGGATTGAAAAAATCTTCTTAATCTCGATTCAGACAAGAAAAGGATGGTGGAGTGTTGGTTCGGGGAGGGAGGGCGCGGAGGGGGGGTGGAGGAGGGAGCAGATGGTTTGTGTGTAAAATGAAAAGAAACGGTAACCGGGGAGGGCTTTTTGAAACGTTGAGTGCAGAAGCAAGCCGGTGCGATTGTCGTAGTCTCGTCCCCGCCGCGTAGAGTAATTCCGCTAAATCCTCTCGTTAGCACGACGAGGCTTGACCTGTTGACGTTTAGAGCAGCCTGTTTAAGAGGATTGTCAAAGGAAACTGCAATTTCCGTTCTGAAGGAATTTGGTGAAGTGCATTGAAAGTAGAACATTTCTTTCAAACGTATTATTAACAAAATGGGGCTTGTTTCTGTAGCAATAACACTTGAAGGTCATTATTTTGTGTGGTTGCCCGGGAAAAGGTTTGAATGAACAATATATTGGGGTGATGTTAAGGTGGTGCTCAAGCGGTGAGCTGGCCGTGTGTTGTGGTGAGCTTTGCCAATTGGCATTGGCAGTGCTTTTTTGTTCCTATTTTCCTTGGTGAGTGCTTGCTCTGCATTTATTAATGAAAATATATTGAAGAGGGCTCTTGAACGAATGTATGAATTTCCCTATGACTAATTAAGTGATCATTAAATCAGTAAGGCCAAAGTCAGTTCATTTTAGTGAGAATCGTTTGTGAATAAATATTCACCCATTGTTAATGCTCGTAATAATGATAGTCATTACAGTTGTAGTATTTTACTTCCTCAAAAAAGTGTCAGCTGAGCCTTTGGAATATTTTATAGAAGGGTTCTGTTTGGTCAAAATGTCACTCAGTGTTTTTTTATGCGTGTGGACGAAAGCCATTCATGCAAAACCCCCGAGGTTGTCCCACAGCCAAATCCGCAAGCCAAACACTCCAGCCTGCTTGCCTCCAATTACCATGCTACATAGCATAGGTCAAGATATCATCGTGACCAGTGCCGCTTATGGGCGTTGCATCCAAAGTTTCCCATTGGGATTCAAGGAGGAGTATTTATGTGCTTCTACTTTTCTTGGTCTAAACTTTAGATGGGACTCCTGTAATGAATGATACGACAGCTTGCAGTCTCTTCCTTCCACCAGATTCCTCAGCTGTTGCATAGTGTACATCTGACCTCCAAGGTCTGTGTCTCTTACAGCATTCCACCATCTGGAATACTTTAAGGTGGCCAATTGCCTGAAACGTCAATCTGTTGTATGTTTATCATGTAAGGCCAGTTAGTTTCATATACAACTATACATTACTACTATAATGAGCCAAGAATGTCTGTGTGTCCCACGCGTGACATCACTCCACGTCGACCAGCCCCCCTCAATAATCATGAACAGGTGGCGGCCTCCAAATGGACACCCCCCGCCATTAATAATAATTAAGCAGGTGACGTCAATCCACATGGGGAGGCGAGGCACTTCCTCCCCCCTCCTCAGCGTCAACTTACAACCCTCACTACAAAGGCAGAACCCTCATGTCACGCGATCTCCGTAACGCTATTGAGACATAGAAGTAAAAAGGACGTCATGATGAACAAGGGATTATAACCTTTAAATGAAATAAGTCTGTGTCACCGCGGCCTTACAAAATGCACACGAATGGATGCAATGAATATCACGTCACGGTCTGCTTTTCGCTTGCAAGTTTCAGATTTACTGCAATACACACGTCCTTGGACGGGCAAAAGGCTCGTTATAACATAATAGGTAAATAGCCCCACCCTTTTCACCCAGACATTACCTACAAGTAATAATGTACATTTGTAAAGCGTATTTAATCGGTAGATCCCACCAATGAAAATCAGGAAATAAACAGAAACTGCAGTGTTAACGGCCAGAACTAGGGGGTGAAGACCAATTTAAAGGGGTGAGTTTTCAAAACAGACTTAAAAATAAGGTTAAATCAATTTTGAAGCTCATGGCCTCCGAATTGAAATCACAAATGCGCGTAGTTTTAAAAACGCACAATTTAAGAATTACAATTTTACACAATAGCTATAAAATGAAAATCTATTTGTTTACTTCATGGTTGTGCACAACAGCACATCTTGTACTGCATGTGAACAATACTACTCAAAAGATGATTCAATCGTTCACAACTAGCTTAAGAACCGCATGTCTGCAAGTTGCCCACGTCACACCAGACCATGTTTCGGATTATAACTATGGGCTCTAGATGCTCCAATCGCATAACAAAAGCAACTTCGTGCAGATCCTAAGGGTAGTAGTGGGAGAATCGTCCCAAGCCATCCTGCTTGGCTGCCTCGTTGTTTAATCTTGACCGTGCTGTGATTGGCCATGATTTATTTTGGTTTGTCTCAGTGGCGGTCTGAGCAGGTGGACGGAAGGGCTGACCGTGGAGAAGCTCTCATCCATGCCCTTCAAGGAGCTTCAACATTGCCGGTTCCACGGGCTCGAGTGAGTGCAGCAGTCGCGAAAAAAATTAAGTGAACCCGTCTCTCCTGACAGAGTCACAGAGCCTGCTTCCTCGTTAATCCTGCCAGAGTTCGCCAAGTGTGGTGTGCCAAGTGGTTAGGAGCTGTTCATACCCTGGCTTCGCACATCTTATATTTTTTGTTTAATTTAATAAACACTCGCTTTTTACTCGGTGTTATCCCGGTTGTGCCACTGGCGGCATGTCATTAAACAAAGTTTTTCTTCATATCTCTCTTAGATCAGTGCCACCCCTCCCATGATGTGTTCGAGAATGTCCCATAGAAGCAGATATCACAGAGCGACCTCTAAGATCCCTTAAAGTGACCTTTGCTGCACACAGTAAAGGGCAGCCCTTTCCCACCAGCTCTGCCAATGAGAAAAATATTCGTCTCATGACAACTCAACTGATATTTTTAATCCTCAGAGGTGAAATGTAGCAACATTTAAATGTAGTTATTGGTGTCTGGGGTTCGCTCAAAACCTCACTGCACTGAGAGCCCGGTGTGATCACAGGCAGACACCGAGATTTGAACCCAAGATTTAAATGGTGCCAGCTTAGCACTCTGACCTCTGAGCCCCCAGACCACTCTTTGTTGAATTGTTTTGACTATATTAACCCAAAGTGTTGTTTTTTAGAATGTGCCTGAATGCACCTAATTAGCAGAGCAGTTTCACATATTTTTTCGGTATTAAGTTAAAAACATTGCCTGGTTGGCAGAAGTGATACACGCAATGACTTCTCACTCAAAGTTAAACTTCTCACAACATGCAGCTCGGATAAAATTAAAGTAGCGCTTCAGTCATTGCTTATCCAGTTATTTTTTAAGCTTACATAGTGGCAAGGGTTACTCCGTAAAGTGCAGGAGGTATTTAAGAGGTGGTGGTCCTGTTCTAAAAAAGCCTACTCCCATGGGGGCTTTGAAGGCGTCTGAGCAGATCGGGGTATGTATAGTCACTTCCCACCCCCTGCCTTATGACACATTTACAAAGTGTACCCACAAGGACAACTTGCTCCCTTGCCCACACATGCATGCAACTGAATAGTGGGCACAGACAACCATGCCCTCTGTCTACACCTTCACGACTATAACCTGTGCAATCGATAGAAGAGTTTTTTAAATTAAAATCATAATTATTCATTAAAATTTTTAAACATGTTTACTAAGCACAGGCCCAAGTGCCTAAAACTGCAGCCATCGGAAAACGGCACGATAAAATTTGTGAGAGATAAGAGTGAGCACGTTTTTTTAAATTGAGCAAGATTATACGCGTTTGGGAAAAGAGACGATGGAAGGTAATTCCAAATTGGAGAAGTGGGAGGGAAGAAGCAGAAAGAGAAGCGTTGTGACCTGCAGTGTTGGTGGTGGTTGAACAGTGTAGTTGAGACAAAACGGTCCATGTGGTAGACCAAGTCCTCAAAATAGGTGGTGGAATCAGGGGGTAATGTTTATGGAAACAATAGATGTGGCAGTAGTTATAGAAGAGTGATAAGGAGCTGACTGACCGTCATTGAGCGAGATGCTTGGAGAGTTTGGAATATATGGACCTTTCTGCCAGGTTGTATGAAACTTTACATTTTTAACTCTTGCTGCAAGGAGCAGAGAACGGCTCCAGAAGATGAGGTTGCATAATGCCTTCTGAAGTCCCCACAATAATAGAGGTCTCTTAATCCACAATTGTTGAATCGTATTTTTGTCATGTCCTGTGACATGGTTTTAAAAACCTTCTGGCTAAATATATATATATTTTTTCCTTCATTGAGCTTTCTCTAACGCTTTATAATAGGCAAACATAACTCGCCTGTGGGCTCCATACCCATCGCCCAATTGTACCCGTGCTGGCGTAGTGTTTTTTGGCTGCACTCTGTAACCGGCCGTCCCAGTTAAAAATAAACAACGGGAAAGGGTTGGCAGGGTCTCACGTGCCCTCTCGTACCAGCCAGGCATGCCACGCAGCCAGCGATAAAATTTCTCCGCCCAGTATCACAAAGTGAAATCTTTTAATAATTTTTTTGAACGCCAACAATCGGCAAAAATGTAGTGCCACACTCCACGTTGCTCAATGCTCATCTTGGAAACTTTTGTCAGGATAAGACAAGTGGTTTAAAAAAAAATTACTGAAACAAACTTTAACACGTGTTGATGGTGAGGATTGTTTGGTGCAGTACATCCTAAACTTTGTGTAAACCTGTGGCGTTCCACAGTGTTATAATTATAACATAAGGGACGTTGAGCACATTCTTAATCCTACAACTTGTATTGTGAATGCAGTTTTACCTATCACCTATTATTAAATGGTAGTTAATTGGACCGTATACTACCCATTTTTACATCTCTTTTTTAGGGTTATGAGATGCCAGGAGAAAACCTAATCTCAATTTATAACCTTAAACAGCTTAGACGTTTATTTATAAGTTAGTATGGCAATGTATACACTTTTTAATGATACATTGGTCTGAAATAAATGTTTTTATTTGAAACAAAAATACAACTATGAAACACACAGTCAAAGAAGGAATATCATGGATATTCCAGTTTAAAAAATAATAATAGTCCGATAATATGTGAGCCACATGCTGTTTCGAGTGTCGGTTAGGTTTATGTGTTGAGGTTAACACTAAGCTGAGGATTGAGTTGAAGTTTTGTTTCTGCGTTGGCCACCGTCGGGTGCGTGAGCCAGACTTACATACAAAAGACGAATATTTTTCCGCATAGCCTTTTACAGACTGATTGGGAAAGTGCTGTTTGTGAACACCTATTCAGGCCAGTACGATACGCAACAGTGTGGTGTGGCAAGCACCACGTCCGATCGCCTTTATCTCCCATTTTCTGGTGTTGATACAATGCACTGGATACTCATTTAAGGCTGAGTTGACATAGGGGAGGCCCAGGACAAGTTCAGATATTACTCGCCATTGATGTTAGCCATGACCAGGTATTGAACTTGGGTTGCTGTGTTCCTGACAATACCGACACACACGTGAATTTTGTCACCAAAATTAAGACCGGTTTATTTTGCAAGGGAGACCTGTTGTGTAAAATAAGGAATGTTAAGTATGTCAGTAGGAAACGAGCAATACAGTGATAAAAAAAAACTAAATAAAACATTAACCTTTGACAACAAAGTAAATACAGTAGGCATACTGTGTTAAAGAACAATCAGAATAAACACTTAAATGTATACATTTCATACAAACATACCCTAAAACCTTCACCACTCTGATGTGACTCCTGCTTGCAGGACCCTTAAGTAACAAAATACTAATTTACACTCGCTCTGTTAATTCATTGTTGGATATCATAGAGGTACCTCTGCCTTCTCGTCCTCACCAAAGCAGCACCTCCCACCTACTCTGCCACCGAGAGTAAAGTTCGCGGGATGACGGTGACACCAATATATTGAATTATCAGAGCTGGAGTTTGCCTAAATTAAACACGAAGCATATTGGTGACCAGGTTGAGTCCATCATCAACTCACGACACTTGAGAACCTCAGTCAACTTACAACTCATTAGGTGTAATTCTATGGGACTCTGATGTGAATCGGGCTGGGACCATCAACTTGCTAAAATTGAGAACCAGGTTTAAGTACGGGCAGCTGAAACACAAATTAGATACAAAGATCCCAGTGGTGGTGCCAGCTCGGCCCTCTGACCTCTG
This sequence comes from Entosphenus tridentatus, assembly GCA_014621495.2. Taxonomy (NCBI): domain Eukaryota; kingdom Metazoa; phylum Chordata; class Hyperoartia; order Petromyzontiformes; family Petromyzontidae; genus Entosphenus; species Entosphenus tridentatus. The sequence continues at coordinate 4,511,742 of CM025643.2, read as the reverse complement.
AGCCACACGCTCATCTCATTACACCTGACCCAGTCAAGTTAAAACATCCCTTCGCTAATTGGCCACTGGTTTCCGCATCTCCTTCACGGTTCTCCATTCCAGCTATTGCCTGGACAGCAAGCGGTCACTGCAGGTCGACCGCACACTGGCTCTGCTGCAGTCCCGCTGCGTCCGGCACGAGACGCGGTCGCCGTGCGGCCTCGGCGGGGACGTCGCTTACTCCGTCGCCGCCACTGCTGCATCGTCGCCAGCGCCGTCGCCTGCTCCGTCGCCGGCGCCTGGTGCCCCGGAAGCTGGCAGTAGCGGCAGCGTTCTGGACGGCGAGAGGTTGCGTAAACGAGGCAGGGGGGCGGCTGAGCCGCCTGGAATCGGCAGGAGGTGAGAGCACTAGACGTGGAGTGGCCGTGTCGGTTTAATCGATTGGCCTAAGTTCTTGTGATTGAATATTGCTTGTGTGAATTTATGCGAATCTTAAGCTAATGGCCCTTGACCAAATCACCTGTAATGCACACAACCTCGACAGATCTCGGAAGCCAAGACTGTTTGAGCCTGGCTTGTGATTAAATTGAAGATTAGCGTGCCTTACTGCTATTGGAGGTTGTGTATGTATGTTGAACTTGTTTCACACCGTATGTAGTCAACTGTGAATCGGAGGTGTGAGGGAAGGACAGCAAACGAAACACAAAAATAAGTTTTAAAGAAATGAGTTTTCAATCTAGATTTAGTGAGTTCCTAATATCGGATGGAAGAGCATTCCAGACGGCCACAGAAGTGCATCTGAAAGTGCGCGATGCAGTTACCATCTTTGTTTAATGGCTGGCTAAAAGCCGCTGCGAGGATGGCCGGAGTTTGTGTGATAGTTTATGTTCCTTGACAAGATCAGCAAGGTAATGTGGTTCATTTGTGGCAAGCAATTTGTGTGTAATGAGTGCAAACTTATAATGTGGCGCTACATTGTGGGCAATACAGCAAAATACATGATTATACTGTATATATATGTCCACATCCATGATCTGCCTTCACTAATCCACACAGACCAGAATGGTGAAATATGGTCAGCTTTCTTTTTGAGCCTAGTCTCAAAACGGTGTTAAACCGTTTTGGTCTAACACCGTTTTGAGACTAGGCTCAAAAGAAAGCTGTCTCTGGTGTGGACTAATCAGTTTCAAAGACAATGCATATATTATCAGAGTATGTTTTTTGTTTGCATTCTGACTACAAGTATTGTGGTTAATGCAGACATGATTCCTTGTAAAAGGTTTCAGTTTGGTGTCCTAACATTTTAACACAGCTGTTTGTTGCCAGAAAAAAGGGGAAAACCTATTCTCACGTTTACCATCCTGCCCCCATTCTATGCCATTGATTCTATAAAAGGAGGTTGTGCTGCTAACTGACATTCAATATGTGTTTAATGTCAGTGATGCTATCCTTGATTAGTAACATCAACATTGTTGTTCATACTGTTTATGAAAATGACATTCTTCCTTTTCTCGCTTGAGCGGCAGGATGCTTCGCTCGGAGAGCGGTGAGTCGCTCAGCTCCTGGTCGTCCCTGCGTTACAGCGCCTCCGTCGATAGCAGCAGCAGCGGTGGTGGTGGTGGCGGCGGCGGCAGCAAGGCCGCCCCCGTCAAGTGCCGACCCCCAGGGCCCTCGCGAGACGCGCCACCTACAGACGGCACGCCGTCGCTCCCACGCCACACGGTGCCACATTTCAGTTTAATATCCTTACTCGTATCTCTGTATGTTGAACTTCTTTCGCGCTGTACATAGCTAACTGTACTTATCAGAGGTGCAGGGATAGGACAGCAAACTCAACAAAAAAATCAGTTCTCAATAAATTAGTTTTCAATCTGGATTTAAAAGTGCATAGCTCCAGTGGCTTCCTAATATCGGAGGGAAGAGCCCTCCAGACGGTCGCAGAAGCACATCTAAAAGCGTGAGATGCAATGACCGTCTTTGATGATTATTCAAAAGCTGCTGCGATGATGACTAGAGTTTGCATGATGGTTTATGTTCTGTGACGAGATGAGCAAGGTACTGAGGTTCATTTGTGACATGCACTTTGTGTGTAATGAGTCCGACCTTATAATGTATTTGTTCAGCATCCGGTAGCCAATGCAGTTCAACGAGTCCCGGACAGACACTGTCGGATTTTGCGGTACCCATTACGACATGTGCCAAATAATTTAGCACAAGTTGCAGCCTTCTAATGTTTTTGCCAGACATCCAGTAGAGTCGTGAGTTGCAATAATCGAGCCTTGTCGACACATTGCTACATGCCACGTTGTTGGCATGCAGCATATCGTCCAGATGAATGAAATATTCCACATGGCGGTGACACTCATTGGATGCGAAACTTAACTGGTGCCAACATGTAAGTAGTTACATGCATGTTATTTTACTATGCGCAGAAATGGAGGATTGTGGGTAACGGGATTTAAACAGCAAACTGACACCGGTTTGTTTCGCTATATAAAACGTGACAAGAAAAATATTTGAGGAGACGAGTTATAATCTAAGGCTTCCTACTAACACAACTGCTGCTGAAAATATCTTTCCAAAAAGGCCATGGGTTGATGGACACCATTTTTATTTATATTTAAAACTTAATTTCATTCACATTTTTTATGAATTAAAGAACTAATTTAGGATTCAATCATCTACGTGAGAATGTTATTGGAAAAGGTCGGCCAGTGCGACGTTGAATGTTTTCCCCGTTTCTTATTTTGGTTCTCCACAAATTCCAGGAACAGGTGCACGACGAGAAGCAAGCGCAAGCATCTGAGAAAGGTCGGAGGTCGCTCGACTCGAGTTCAGACGGAGCCTCCAAGAGACCCAAGGAGTCTCGCTTGCAGAAACACAACCGGGTAAGCAGCAGCAGCAGCAACAGCTCCTCGGCAAGCCAGAGTTCGCTCCCCCGCTTTGCCACGGCGTGGACTGCGGCTCTGTCATGCCTCGGAAACATCGTGCCCCGCCTGGCTTGTTGATGCACCCTCGCCCAAATCTAGCTTTTATCGTCTACTTAATCTGCATATTCTCAACAACAGCTTACTTTCGGGAGCGATAGATTAGATGTTGTGCGTTTACCTAACTCCTGCAGCCATGGAGGCGTTATATAACATTTTCTTTCTTTTTTAAGAAACCACTTTTGAATAAAAGTATGACTTTGGATCGTGATTCGTTGCAATGGGGGTGAATTGTTATACGCCTTGTGTGTTGCACTCATTGCACACAAAGTGCTTGCCACAAATGAACTGCAATACCTTGCTGATCTCATCAAGGAGCATAAACCATCACGCGAACACTGGTCATCCTCGCAGCGGCTTTTGGTTTGCCATCAAACAAAGATGGTCACTGCATTGCGCGCTTTCAAATGCGCTTCTGTGGCCGTCTGGAATGCTCTTCCGATATTAGGAAGCCACTGGACCTATGCACTTTAACATCTAGATTGAAAACTGTTTGTTGTCCTTCCCCCACACCTCTGATTAGCACGGTTGTCTTCGTACAATTCGAAAGAAGTTCAACATTATAAGTTCAACATACATGAATGAATGTACGAATAAGCTGGTGTCCCAACGAACACAGCAGTTGCGTTATTGAAACTTAGTCGCGGCGACGTGAGTTGCGCAGGCATCGTGTAGCATTCCCAAGAGTCTCTACGGCCCCTCCCTCGCTCCTAGATGCTGCTTGAGGTCGTCTCTCGCGCCGTAGAGGATCACGGCATCGCCCTCGGGCACCCGTGCTACGACGCGTGCAGCAAACGCCTCTTCCAGATCTCAAAGTTGTACCTCAAGGTGAGTGAGGGCTCCACTGGATGTCCACCGTCGTAGCCATTGGTGGCGAGAAGTTAATTACCTCGCCTGGTATACAGGAGGTCGCGAGTTTGATCCCAACCCTGACACCGGACATTTGGAGGTTGCATGTCTCTCTCTCCCCTTGGTCGCGTCTATTTTTCTTCAGGTCCTCTGGTTTTTCCACCCACATTTAGAATGAACATGCGTTTTAGAGTATTTGGCTGCTATACATTTTCACGTAATAAGCCACTTCGTTGAGCTGTCATTTGTGATACCCAGGCTGCTTCTGAAAAAGAGCTATATAGCTCAGTGGGCCTTACCTTATGAAATAAAAATTGTTTAGTTTAGTCACTGCGCCGTGAACCCAGTGGTACGAGTTCGATTTCCGATCATGGCTAATATCAGGTGCGATTATTTGATCTGGCCCCGAGTAGGTTTACTCGGCCGTGAATGAGTACCTGCTGTGGTGTGTAAATGTCACTGCTGGCGAGACAAATTGATTTTGATGGAATAGATCATTTCATGGCAAGCATCTACAACAGATGTAGCACACCGCACTCTAAACCCAGCAACCCGAGGCAAACAGCGGCCGGTGATGGATATATCTGCCCCTGTCACAAACCCATACTTCCTAGCGTTATGGTCAAAATTTCCCCGGGACTGGCATAGCATTGGAAGATCTTCCAGCAGTGGCTCAACAAAGGGCTGTAAATTCTTATTCTTATTAAATATTTGAGACTGAATATTTCTTGAGAGAGCGAACGAGATTTTATGAAGATTCGTTTTGCTCCCTTTCCTCCTGGGCAGGATCTGACCACGTCAAGAGGTCTACACGAAGAGATGATCAAGTCGGCCAAAAACAATGTCCAGCAGGTACGCATGTCCCTCCTCCGCCTCCTCCTGGGGGCTCCGTAGGGAGGTGACATTGCATCGATTAATTATCAATTAAAATCGACTCTTCCGCTCGAATTATGCTTTGTGAGAAAAGTTTTGAGTCGGCGTAGATTAACGTCTGCGCCCCAAGGTAGGAAATTTGACCTTGAGAATTGGAGAAAAATTCGAAACGTGCGCACAGAAGCGTGGAGAGATGCGCACTCACACTGAGCAGTCCAAAATATGAGAACGAACACAAGGTAGATTCACTAAATGGTTGTAAAATCTTCTCATTCTTACGCGCGATTCGAGGCGTGTATTATGAATGGTGGCATCCATTTTCATAAACGAATCAATTTTTTATTTTATTAACGCTGCTGCTGGACCCAGTGGCACGAACCTTTTTTACAGGCTAACTCAAGTTTAAAATTCGCGTCCAGTAAAGGCTCGTTTGTAAGATTGACCTAAGCTTTCGCTTCAAGAACTGCTGCAGAAATAAGTGGTTATGTGTGAGCTTGCTTGTGAGCATTATGTAATGAAATCCATCTTTCATAGTTGAGCACAATTGATCCACTGTGACTTTTACATCTTGCTTCATTGGCAGCGACCAATGGTCGATTGTGCACAGCAACGTAGAGAAGTTTACGCAGTGCCAGATTTTCACGCGGCATTCAAATACAATGTGTAGCGGCTAAATGCGAACATATGTCAAGACGCTGTGCAGAAGCAGAGGAGTTCTCAAGAGGTGGTCGGTCATGGGCAGAGGAAATAAAAAAGGTCTTGAACTAAGACTTGAAGAGGGACAGGCATTGGACAGTTGGAGGACCGGAGTTCCAGCCTTTGGAGGCAGCTGAGGAGAACAAGAAACCTCCCATAGAGCAAAAGGCTAACTGGGGATTCATCTTCTTGGTTCTTTCGGTAAAGTCACGTAGAAGGGAAATAATAAAATTACAAAAATAGAACATAATAAAATACAATTCTCACGACGTTTCGGCTACAACGCAAGCAGCCGTCCTCAGGTGAAGAAACAGGTCTGTCGGAAAGACATTCAAACGCTGTCTTTTATTATGTTTTATTTATTTTATTTTATTATTTCCCTTCTACGTGACTTTACCGAAACAACCAAGAAGATGAATCCCTGCAGTCACGAAAGCTTTAAATCGAAAGCAAACTGGGGACTTTGACACTAGATCCTTGCTTTGCTTTAGCGTACAGTGAATGGAAGAGATTAGAATAAAATGTATTTTAAAATAAATAAAATGTATTTTATACCTACGTGACTTTACCGAACGAACCAAAGAGTATGGATCCCTGCAATCACGAAAACTTCAAATCTAGATTGAAGGGAGTAGAGTCAGATAAGAGGGGAGATGTGGGAGAGTGCACGGAGGGGAGTCGAGTGAGATGGGAGGGTGAGATCGGAGAGTGCATGGAGGGGAGGTAGAGTGAGATGAGAGATGAGAGGGGATATGTAGGAGAGTACTGTACATGCAAGGGAGTAGGGTGAGATGAGAGGGGAGAGGTAGGAGAGTGCATGGAGGGGAGTAGAGT
>CM025643.2:4486320-4505514 GCA_014621495.2 Entosphenus tridentatus | reverse complement strand
GGGAGTAGAGTGAGATGAGAGGGGAGTGGTAGGAGAGTACATGGAGGAGAGTGAGATAAGAAGGGAGAGGTAGGCTTGGACAAGTCCATGGATGATCTTGAAGATGGAGGGTGCGGTTTTGAAATAGGATTAACACATTTTTTTGTTAACGTTGATGAAAACATCATGTTTAATATGCAATGCACTTTTGGAAATGTTTCAAATGTTACGCTATTTTAAGCTGCTCACAAATCACACAGCTGCTGGGACGTAGTGTTGAAGTGACTTTGGGCGACAACGCCAAAGCGGTTTGGTAATTATTTATCTTGTCCCCCCCCATCCTACTCTTCCCCCTCCCCCTCATTTCCCCCACCGCCACATTTGTCGTACACCTCCCCTGGCATCACAAAAAAAAAGATGGTTATCTATCTATCGGCTTAACTCATGCTAATCCCCTGCCCAACCGCCCGCGACGCCACACGGCCTGCTGCATGCTCCCCCCCCCCCCAGTACCCTATATAAACATGTGTCTCTAAATAGCTCTCTTCATACGCTACAGTAATTTTGTTGGAGCAGTCACACCTGATGACGGATGCTTGTGTTGCTTCCGAAACGTCGTGATTTAATTTAGTTGTTTGATTTAAGTTTTCACCTACGTGACTTTACCGAAAAAAACAAAGAGTATAATTATTTATCTGTTTCTCAAACAGGTGGTGGAGTGGGTTCTGGAGAAAAATGCCAAAAAATGATGCGATTTTCGTCTGCTACTCTAAAAAAAACCCATCATCAAGCCATGATATAGCCACACCTGAATGAAGGCCTTCCCAAGCCATCAAAATGAAACCCTACCCTGCAACGTTTGACAGTCTACTTTTACAATTGACCCTGGAGGTGTTTCTGAAGCTTCTACGTCTCCTTGAGATGCTCCGTAGAATGTTCAGCGTGGTTTTACGCACTCAAAGTTGGTCGCATCTGTGCTCGCGACCTTTTATAGAATTAGCGCAGCACCCGTGCCGGTCTGTGGCACCCTCGTGATATTGTAAGTTTTACTTCTGTGGTAAGTTGTGAACCAGACACCCTCATCACAGACGGAGCGTGTCGCTTATTTTTACACGGCTAGTTCCACTGTTGTTTTAACTGTCACTGTGCTACACAACTTGGGCAAGCAGAAACGGCTTTAGATCCCGTGTGTTAACATTGTTTCGGTGTGAGCTTTTAACTGAAATCTTCGAGTTTTTTTTACATGTGTTTTTATTGTACTGCCGTTTTGCGGTATTGTTCAAAGAATGTTTATCCCGCACACTTTTGTTTCTTAAACGGACTGTTACCATATTTAAGCTTACATTTTGGAAATAAAGCCGCTGAAATATAATATTGAACGAGCATTTGTCTAAAAAATATATAACTTTGAAAAAAAAATCAAATATGTATTTGATTAAATCTTGACTTAAAGCTTTCGTGACTGCAGGAATTAATATTCTTTGGGTCTTTCAGTCACGTAGATAGGTACGAATAAATAAAAATATAAAATAAACTACGACGTTTCGATCACAACACAAGCGATCGTCATCAGGATGAATATTAAATAAACAAAACTACGACGTTTCGATCACAACACAAGCGATCATCATCCTCTTGATCACGATCGCTTGTGTTGTGATCGAAACGTAGTTTTTTGTTTATTTTATATATTTTTTATTAATTTGTACCTATCTACGTGTCTTTACCGAAAGACCCAAAGAATATGTATTTGATTAACTTAATTTGGAGTCCATTACGTGGGGGGCCCCTTGAAAAATTCTGCCTCCTGAAGGCAGGAAAGCCCCGACAAGTTGCGCCAAGCATGATGGGACTGATATTGCCGATGACATTGCCGACACGTGGAAACGGTGACACTTTCCCCCTCCCTCCAAACTACATTCGTGATTCGAATAGTCGAGCAACTGAACGGATTAATCGATAAACGAAGCAAATTACATCATAATCAAACAGCCGTTGGGACAATACAAACGGGCTCTTGATTTAGAAAAAAATTAGCAGGTGTTGCCATCAAAGCATCGTTCAAAGTGACAGCCCCCAACACTCTGATTGTGTCTGTTCCTGTATTCAAGAACCACCAATGTCATTGCTCACACCGTGCAGCCAAAAAATATATTTTTGAAATCGTTAGTCATAATCGTATCCACTGCTGGATGACGACCCTCCCAGGCTGTCGCCAATCCCCTCAGTCTCGTGGAGGAACGGTCCGTCTCGTTCCTGCGCACGGAGCTGATTTCATTGCTCCATCGCCACGTCGGATGTCTTCTAGGGCATGTTTGCTCCGTCCAGCATCCCCACTCCTTTCGTGCTGCAACTTGCCCTAGCCCGCTCACTTTGACAAACAGACGATTCGCGCACGTCATTGACAATGCAAATGGAACGTAAGTGGAGCCGTGTACGAAGAAATGTGTCGAGGCGCATGCTTGGAGACAATGGGCAGGAACGTTTATAAGTATGTATCGGTATTTATTGTTTATTTTTTTCCCTTACACATTGCATCACAGGTTAAGGCACTTTTAACACAAGCAGCGTATAATTATGGATGTACACGTTTGGCAATAATTTGTAACAACACATTTCAAGTTATGAGTTGCAATTTTATGTCAGGCCTGTGGTATTTCATCAGTCACTTTCATGATTCTTAGCTAAATTTAATATTGCTGACGAATTGGCAGCATCGTTTAGCCTCGATTGTTTTTACCCGGACGGTGTTGTCAATTTGAAAAACAAATCGGATTTAATTCGTGTTTTTAGATGGTGTCAAACAAAGTTCGAGTCGCTTCCCGAGCAAATGCGTGCGATGTGGCATCGTCGTGTGTGGCCACACCTCGGATCCGACACATTGCGAGTGCGCTGCATCAGTGCTCCACGTAAGATCGTGCCATTTTAAAATCCTTTATATTAAGTTCACTTGCGCGCTTGCTTGCTTGCTTACGACCGTGCAAATCTTTAGGTCGTTTTTTAACCCACTTCCCGTGATCCAATCGAGCTGATATTTTCCACACAGACTCGTTGTGCGTGACAATGTTCGTGAAAATTTTTTTCCTAAATTTTACACTTTTTAGGACAAAAATATATTTAATTACCAATTGCTTAATGCTCGCATGCAATCATCTGACCCATAGGTGGCAGCCATCTCAAGCCAGAGGACGAGAGGACTCTAGCCGCCACGCATATAAAGGATTTATAGTGAAAAACTTTGTTTTTACGGGTTACTTTTTATTCTTTCGTATGGCAGGAGGGAAAGGCAAGAGTTTTGAAATGTGTTTAAGGTTGAATGCTAATATGTTCTTTTAACAAATCCAGTGCCAAGAAAAAGTCGTGAATACACATTCTGCCCCGTATTATCTTTGGCAAAAGTCACTTAATTATCCGTGCCACGCGAGAAATGAAAGTATAATTTTCATACAATAGGTATTTGTAAGTAATGTGTAGGTAACGTGACTCACTGCCTCAAATATAATCGTAATTAACAATTTACTATGAACATGCATTTACATCACAGACCGTTTCAGTATTTTGTTACATTTTCCTTTTTAGTTATTAATCTTGCTATCAAAATTACTTCATTCACTTGCTTACTTTAACAACGTTACGAATTTGTGTAAGACGTTGCGGCGGCGGCGGTAGCAGCGTTGGAAGGGCCTCGCCAAACAAGAAATTTACTGGCAGCCACGACGGCAAAGTTGGTTCGAGCCTGCGTTTCTCCACCGCTGCCAATGCTGTCCCTGACATTTCATCTTGAGGAAGAGGCCTTGCAATTGTGTCCCCGATGGTCAAATCGCTAAAGTATCTAGTTCAGGCAACCCAAGGTCTCTCGTTCAGGCAACCCACTTCTTAGCTGGCACGTTTTGGCCAGGGCTTACTTTTAGCCGGGTCTGTCCGGGTCAGTGACCTTAAAAATATTTCCACGTACAGTGTGCCTTCTCGCCTATGGCTGCGGCTGCTAGTCGCATGCTAGTCACGTGCCTACTCCAGTTTCCCAAATGGCCTAGAAAATATCCATGGAGAAATGAAGCCACCATCCCGATGACTCTCACGCATATCGCAGACAGGACCTCTTTCGACTTGGGCACCACGGTGGTGAGATGTTAACTACCACGCCTGGTAAACAGGAGGTTGCGGATTTGATCCCGGCCCCTGACGAAATACAAATTTGTAGTTTGCATGTACTCCCCGCAGTCACATGGATTTTTCTCTGGGTCCTCAGGTTTTTCCTTCCACATTTAGAATCCTGCGTTTAGAGTATTTGTCTGCTATACATTTCCACATGATAATAAACCACTTCGTTAAGCTATCATTTGTGGCCAAGTCGATTCTGAAAAGAACTATATAGTTCAGTGGGCCTTACCTAGTAAAATTAAAAAAAGTTTTATTTAGTTTCACTTAAATTGGGGACAGTTTTAGGTAGTTGGTCACTGCATGGACCACTGCAATTAACTTTTGTAATACTTGCACTTGAGCAAATAAATAAGATTGTAGTTAATTTGGCACAGGCTAGGGAATACAATGAAATATATTATTATTATCGTTTTTAAATACATACTTTAGATATCTAAGGAGTAAAGTTAAACTTTTTATTTATTACTAAGTTCACTGCAACCTACATTTCAGCTTAAGCTGAATTCATGCAGCTTCGGCAAATACAAGTGAAAGAAAAAACGAATAATTATTCGTAACATTTTCTCATGTAACGGATTATTATTTTATTTTCCAAAAAAATGCACTGTAAAAATTGATAACCGAGTGGATTTCTTGTCAAGTTCATGCCATTAAAAAGGAAAATATTTGCAGCAGCAGCAGCAACAACAAAAATTATAACATTGTCTTTCTTAATGATGTCGTAATGTGGTAGGTTTTAACACATTTGCATAGCCCTTTTAAAAGTAAAACAATTAACAGTCATCCATCACAAACTCTAAATTCTATACTTGCGTACCTTGTACCTCTACGCTACCGTCTCTTGCATAGGCCTGTAATTACACGTCGTTTTCTCTTTTTTACACAGTTTATTCACTGTGCACAACTGTGAGCATGGCATTGATGGAAGTTTCTCGTCAACAATTGCGGTCCTCGTTGCTGCTATGAATGCAGGCACACTGCTGGAGCAGTCACACACACATCATTGGATCACACAAAGGTTGAGCTGACTTGACTAATTTGTTTTAATTTACAACGCTTCCACGTTAACACTCGGGCACCCTTCCCCCACCCCCCCAAAACCGTGTACAATGCCGGTGTTTGCGTTGATCCGTCTGGCGTACAGCGCTAAACATGAGGTCGGATTTACAGCCGCCCCCCCCCCCCTTCTCTTTGTGCTCCTCGCAATGCATTGTGGGTGTTCCCAAGGAAGCCCACCGCCCCTGGAAAAGACTTCACCGTAACGAGGGCGCCGATTCGCTCAAAATTGACACAAAGCGAGCAACTTCGTCGTCGGCCGGCTTGGCGCTCGCTCACACGCGCGCGCCGTTCTCCCGGTGACCTCGCGCTCATCCCGAAAGTTCGTCGTTATCCCTGCGCGCTTCTCGAGTGCGTGCGAGGTGACGTCGCGTCGCGTGCGGCTTCACGCGAACAGGCCGAGCCGCGTCACCTTGGCGGAGAGGAACGAGTGGAGGATGAACACCACGGGCTTGGGGCACGAGCGCAGGTCCAGCTGCTGCAGTCGGGGAACAAGCGCACGGAAACGGCGCGGTCAGCGACACGGACACACTGCTGCCGCTAAGCACCCTGCGGGCTATTAGACGCTTCGAATCATCAATTGAATACTCTCTCTTTGTTAAGCCACTGCTGTACGAGGGCCTCCTCATGCAGTGTTGGTCAGGGGGTTGTTTGACCATACTTCACCATGCTGGTCAGTGCGAGCTGGTGAATGGGAGGGGCGTGGTGCCTAGGACCTGTTCAGATATAACTCGCCACTGATCTTAGCCATGATCGGGAATCGAACTGAGGCCGTCATGTTCATAGCGTCGTGCACTGAGTATTGCCTCACTCCCATCGATTGAATATCGATTTAATATCCATTATAAAGCTCGCTACGCAACCAGCAGGGGGGTGGGGTGTTATCGGGAGTCGGGGGCTCACTCACCAGCTCGCCCTCGGGGCCACCGAAGTCAAGGAAGAGGGCGTGGTCCCCGTCGTCGGACGACATGCGCAGGCGCTCAAACGGGTAGCGCAGGATGGGCGTCGGCGCCGCCGCCCCCCCCACCGAGCCTCCCCCGCCGTCGCGGCTCAGGCAGAACCCCTCCTCAAAGTGGATGCTCAGCGTGCAGTCGGCGTCCCGCAGCTTGCACGCTGAGGGACCAGGGGCGGACACGCGAATCGCTTTTGATCGGCTCTCGCGCAAACGATAGGGATGCGCTCATTGCGAGTGTAGGAGTGTTTTTTTTGTTTAGGATGGACGACGTTGATTCGTCGTTTATGCGCGTACCCACGGACACCTCCTTGATGAGCTCGGCGGCAGTGTGGCAGCCCTGCACGACGAGCCGCGTCCACGCCGCCAACTCGCGGTTCGTCTCGGCGCGGAAGACGCGCGTCTCCACGCCGTGCCGCGAGCCCGTGCGAGTCGCAAACGTCAGCTCCGTGTGGGGCGGCGGAGGAGAGCCGTGCAGTGCCCCCGAGTGCACCAGCCTGCAGGTGGTGGGGGCGGGGGGGGGGACCGGGTTAGAACGGTGGGGCTACGGGCGCTGACGCGTACGCTGACACGTGCGCGCATGCGACGGATGTATGTCCGTGGATAAGCAAGCCTTGCGCAAATACGTCTATCCTTGAAAGATCCAACACCTAAGATTTCCGGGGTATGATCTCCCACGAAGCTGCTGTTCCACCCTACAACCGCATCCATGGCACATACCATGGCAGTAGGTGCGGATGGCTAGTTAAACAAAATAAAACTAATATAAAGTTAATAATGGATTGGAGCCAAACACGACTATCGGTATATATAGTGCTAAATTCTCCATTGCGATGAAACCGCGGATTTGCATGTAAATGTGGACACGTGGCTGCGGAGTGAAAACCCAGACCGTAGTAGCAGCGTCCCATATACTGCATGCGTCTCATGCCGCAAGTGTCCCGTTCCCACATGTCCCGTACTCCTAATATCACGTCCCAAAGTTTCCTGTGTCGTTCCATGTGCCAGGTTTCAGAGTCAGAATATTTATACTGGAGGAATCCGATGAGCAGTAGGGGTGGGTGAAAACGTTACAACAATACAAAAACACGATAGGAGTGCAAAGTACAAAGTAACACCTAAACACATACAGATACAACTAAACCATTCCCATCCTACCAGACAAAGCCCACTGAAGTATTCACTTATTTTTCAAAAGGGACCTGGCCATAAATGACAGCTTAACAATGTGGCTTATCATTTGGACATTTTCAGCAGCAAAATAATCTAAATTCATGTTTCTAAATGTGGAGGGAAAAACCGGAGGACTCGGGAGAAAAAATCCACGCTACCACAGGGAGAGCGACATGCAAACTCCAAATAAACAGCAGGCGTCACTGTCAGGATCGAACCCACGACCTGCATACCAGGGGAGGAAGATACCATGCTGTTCACACGTGCCCCATGTCCCATGCTACTAATGTCATGTTCTCACGTTCCCCATGTCCCATGCTACTAATGTCATGTTCCCACGTGCCCCATGTCCCATGCTACTAATGTCATGTTCTCACGTGCCCCATGTCCCATGCTATTAATGTCATGTTCTCACGTGCCTCATGTCCCATGCTAATGTCATGTTCTCACGTGCCCCATGTCCCATGCTCTAATGTCATGTTCTCACGTGCCTCATGCTACTAATGTCACGTTCCCATGGGCCTCAAGTGCAACATTTCATATTCTTATTCCGCCAAGTGCCCTATTCCCTCCACGTATCCTTTGTGTGTTTCCACACACCGTGTGTGGGCCATGGGACACCTCCAATTGCCACGGTTGGTTATGTACGGTGCAAAAGAATTTCAACATTCGTACCGTGTGTGCAATCTGAATTATAAAACGTTTTGCTCGATGTGTACCCCGTGTCCTGTGTCATGCCCCCACCGCTATCCTATTCCCATGCCCCACGTGTGCCCATGTATCAAGAGCACAACTGGTCTTTCCCTCCACATTTATAAACATGCGTTTAGATAATTTAGCTGCTATAAATGTCCACATGGTGATACGCCACTTTGTTGAGCGATCATTTGTGGCCAGGCTGCTTCTGAAAAAGAAGCTAAAAGCTCGGTGGGCTTTTACCTGGTCAGGTAAAAAAGGTTCTTTCGTACATTTTTTAGCTCGTAAAAAAATATTTTAGTTGTATTTGTATATAATTTTACAAGTGCTTTGTTTACCTTTCCTAAACTTTGCACTCCCATGGTGTTTTTGTATCGTTTGTTGTTGTCACGTTCTGACCCCGTGCCCCCTACTCGACATCTGTGACAAAGAGCTTCACAGCTCATCAGATTCCTCCTCCAGTACAAATAAATATTCCGATTCTGTCTCCCGTCAAGTGTCAATCTCAGTTTTCCGTGTGCCCCGTCCTTACGCGTGCCGAATTTCATATTCTCGCATAAACGTTACCCCCGCGGGAGGTGGGGGGGGGTGCATGTCCCCCCCCACCCCTCCCTCCCCCCCCCGTGTCTGCGTGGCCGCACCGCGTGGCGAGCAGCGGGTGGCTGACGAGGGGTGCCGCCCACGCCTCGCGCGTCCACGGCATGGTCTGGTGCAGCGCCAGGTCTCTGTCGGTGAGCACCATGAGCACGGCCTTCCACTGCGAGTGGCCCTCTGCCGTCACCTGAGATGGTGCGGTGGGGGGGTAACACGGGATGCGTCGGGAGTGACGTTAGTTTCGTTTGGGGGGGGAGGGGTTTATTGCAACAAAAGCGCGAGCCCCCCGGTACAACGCCCCGGGTAACCAGCAGATGTGTGTGTGGGGGGGGGGGTGGTGGAGAATCTGAGAAAATTCGACGGGGCGGAGGGTATTGGACTCGCTGCAAGTGGGGACCCTGCGTCGGGGGGGGGCACAGGGGGGGGGGGGAAAAGCTATATTTGGGGGGGGGGAGGGAAAGGGGGGGGGGCAGAAATAACCAACAGACTTAGGGGAGACACCAAGGATGGGGGGGAGGGGGGGTAAAAGGGTTAGAAGGGTTGAGGAGTACTTTTTTTCATGTTCATCACCATCACCGGCGTGGTGAAGTATGGTCAAACAACGACCAACGTACCATGGAGGCCATCTAGGGGGCCGATGGCTGTAAATTATTTCCACAGTATTTCATTTGTTCATTGTTACCCTTCGGTTGGTGATATTTTTTTGTATTATTGTTACGCGATCATCGGGAAGAATTGGGCTCGATTCCTCACTCCGGCGCCTCTCCGCGCGCATGCAGTCGGTGCACCACCCCGTTCTGCATCGGTTTCCTCCGGCCCAACCGGTTACTTCCCATCGCTATAAACGTTACGACGTCATTAGCGTTGACCAAACATCCAAACAATGCAGAAAGGACCCTTTCGATGAAGAGTATTCGGTTTCGGTGTGGCTTTTCTGTGTAAATAAGTTTTTTAGATATCGCGTGGCCTGCCAAATACAACGCGGGGCACTGCCCACCCCCCGGACCTCACGCACCTGCTGCGCCAGCCAGCCCATGTGCTGCACGGGTCCCCAGTTGCCACCGCCGCCGCCGCCGGCGGCCTGCAGCAGCTGGTTGGCCTCTCGCACCGCGGCCTGCGTCAGGGCGGCCGCGTTGGCGTGCAGCGAGCCGAACCACGCGTGGGCGCCGGCAGAGTCGCGGCAGCGCAGCACGATGGTGTGAGCGCTGTCTGGCGAGTGCAGCTCAATCAGCCTGGTCGCGGGGGGTGTGGGGGGCCGAGACGTGACCGAATGTACACACATATATGTTGAACTTATTTCGCACTCTACGTAGACAACCGGGTTAATCGGAGGTGTGGGGGAAGGACATCAAACTAAACACAAAAAGCAGTTCTAAAGAAATGAGCTCTCAATCTAGATGATGATTTAAAAGTGCATAGCTCCAGTGGCTTCCTAATGTCGGAATGAAGAGCCTTCCATACGGCCGCAGAAGCACATCTGAAAGCGCGCGATGCAGTGACCGTTTTTGAGCCAAAAGCCGCTGCTGCGAGGATGACCGGAGTTCGCGTGATGATGGTTTATGCTCCCTGACGAGATCAGCGAGGTATTGCGGTTCATTGGTGGCGAGCGCTTTGTGCGTAACGAGTGCGACCTTCTGATGTATTCATTCAGCAACCGGAAGCCAATGGCTTTCCCGGCTGCTGAATGAACGGGACACAGTCAGGTTACTGGTCAAGAATGGTCAAAAATAAAGAACAAGGTCATCGTTTCTATTTTACTGCAGTGTCATTCTTGCTGAGCACATCTCAGACGCGTTGCAGAGTTTGTAACGCGTGCATCTCTGTTCGCACGGCGGCGCGGAAACCACAGGCGAGCGGGAAGGCGGCCAGAACCGGCGCCAACGACTGCCCGAGCTCTGTGAACTTATATTGGGATGGTTTCACACGTAGGCTTTCGCGACCAATATCATCCATAATATCGTTTTTTTGGGTAACATCGCGTAAATACATAAATGTGTCGTTAAACCCGCCAGGAGGCCCTTTTCCACAAATCTGGCTGTCGCCTGATGAAGCTAGTTGTAATTACTGGTGAAACGTTGTACTCAGATTGTAAATGTTGTGGCTTGGGTCTCCAACACACCGGTGTGCTGTACTCGTAACGAATTGGCCACGTTCTGTTTACGTGACAACCCTTACTAGTTGGCTGTGTCGGGTGGTTGCGGGTTTAACGACACATTTATATATTTACGCGATCTAACCCCAAAAAAAACCTGTATTATGAACGATATTGGGATGTCTGGCCAACTCCACTTTTGCGTGTTTATACGAGTGCGGGGACACTGCAGTGGGATGGAGCGGTGGGGCACAGGGGTTAACCGTCACGTGCTCAGGTGCGGGCCTGAACAAGGCCTCAATCCGAGCGATCACCAAATCAACACGATGAAGCTTGGAGAGATGAATGGAGTTGAAAGGAACTCGCAAAAACAAACACCTTGCTGTGAAAAACCCAACGCAGAAGATCCCTCATGGTCCACGAAAGGTCATGGACCATGAGCTTTCACGAAGCTCATGGTCCACCCTAAACCGCATCCGCTGGAAAATTAAAAATTCCCCAGTGTGCGACTGTGGTCATCCAGGACAGACCATACAACGTCTAACAATGCCCGATCCACAAATAGGAAGGAGAGATGAGTGATACGCTCTGCTGCTCCTTACGCGGTTATCCGGCTGAACGTGAAACCGTCGTCATTGCTCTGCATCTGCGTCGGTAAGCCGTACGAGGGAAGAAGAAGAAGAACCAATGAATCCGTGTCGCCGAACCACACGGGCTCATCCTGTCCCCCGAGCCCCACTGATCCGCCCCCGACCCACCTGTTCTCGGGGTCCGGCTTGCTGAGGTTGCGCGTGACGAAGCACATCTTGAGCGGGATCCGCTTCTTGTCCTTGGCGGCGTCGTGGACCCCCGCGTCCGGCGAGCCGCCCGCCGCGTTGCCGACCGCTGCCGCCACCGCGAGGCTGGGCTTGGGCGTGAGCGGAGGCGCCACCTCCCAGCCCAGCTCTCCGATGGGAGAGCCCTTCTTGAAGTAGGGCGTCACCTCACGCAGGTACTTGACTGGCGCGGGGAGGAAGGGAGGCAGAGAGTAGGTCAAGGTCAATAGGTCGTCACGGATGATGTCGGTGATGCCGCAATTGCACAAAATTATCTGCCGCGTCTCGTGACGGGCACTGCAAGATCCGACCAAATCTGTCCAGTGCTCGCTGAGCTGCATTGGCTTCCGGTTGCCGATCAGATACGTTGGAAGGGCGCACTTATTACACACAAAGTGCTTTCCACAAGTGAACCACAATTACCTTACTGGTCTCGTCAAAAGGAGCATAAACCTTTGCGTGAACTTCGGTCATCCTCGCAGCAGCGACTTTTGGCTACGCCATCAAACAAAGACGGTCATCACCTCGCGCGCTTTCAGATGCGCTTCTGCGGCCATCTGGAATGCTCTTCCTTCCGATATTCGGAACCCACTGTGGCTCTGCACTTTTAAATCGTCATCTAGATTAAAAACTAATTTCTTTAAAACTGCTTTTTGTTGTTTAGTTTGTTGTCCTTCCCCCCACCCCCCGCACATCCGATTAAGACGGTTGGCTACGTACGATGTGAAATAAGTTAAACATACATACGTACACCAACACACCTGTATTCCTTCTGCTAGAGCTCTCAGAGTTCACGTGGTCAACGTGTCCTCCTTCGAGGCTTGTTATTAGTCTCAACATCATCACCACCATCTGGGTGTAGGTCTTCCCCTTTGATCACTGACCTCTAGATGCTCACAACACAAGAATAATAAAAAGTGCGTCAAGACATTTCCTCAGGAGGCGCCTGCATTTGGATGTTTTGGTCAAATTTCTATTGAACTAAGTCAGGAGGTCAGCAACCAACATAACGGGAGAAGAGCCATTCTTTTCGAATTCGGTCCAAAAAAAAACTCGACAGTATTTCAAGATTGATTTGAAGCTTTCGTGACTGCAGGAATCCATACTCTTTGGTTCTTTCGGTAAAGTCACGTAGGTAGAAATAAAACAAAATAAATCACGACGTTACGATAGCAACAACACAAACCATCGTCTTCAGGTGAAAATCGCGACAGCCGCGATGTCTGCTGCCTTGTGAAGAGAAGCTGTTACCAGCAAGACTTTACATACGTTTTTGAGAACAATGGTAGCGGAAGTAGTGTTAACACTACTTCGCAAGGCAGCAGACATCGTGCTGCTCGCAGCAGACACCGCGGCTGTCGCGATTTTCACCTGAAGACGATGGCTTGTGTTGTTGCTATCGAAACGTCGTGATTTATTTTGTTTTATTTCTACCTACGTGACTTTACCGAAAGAACCAAAGAGTATAGTATTTCAAGAGCTGCGGTGCACGTCCTGAATACGAAACGGTGGGTCGTTAATAAGCAACGGGACGAAGGCGCCCTTAAAGAGCCGCGTGCGGCCCGGGAGCCGTGGGTTGCCGACCCCCCCCCCCCGGTCAGGTGATGCGATGCTTGCGACCGCCTGCCATTGGCGACCGGCTGCCATTGGGCGCCAATGCATTTTACGGCTGAAGGCCAGCCCCTGAGGAAGACTGCAAGGGCTCAGCGCACTTGCGGCAGCAGAAATGTTGAGAAACGAGGCGGCTTCGTCTGCTTCTGTTCGTGCTCAGAATATTTTTTTAAGCGAATATCAATAATTATAATTAACTTATTTATATAGGAAAGCCACACTGAGTCATCGGAATCTTTTTCAGCTGTGTCCCCTGCATTGGGTTTTTATTTTAACAGATTTTCACCCAATCGGTGCCTCTGTGAAACACGTGGGAGGAAATCGGATCAACTCGGAGAAAATCTACGCGTTGCGCAAGGGTGCAACGCTCTATCCCCGTACAGATCGCGATGAGTCCACTTGCTCCGTTGCCTACACCTGGCGAGCCAAGCAGGGTTACGGCACCTAGACGCCCACGGGGAAGGGAGTTTCACAACATCTGCGTGTGATCCACCGACCCTCGCTGCTGACTCCACAGCGCTGGGTCACAGGCAGCCGCGAGCAGCAGGGGAGCTACCGCCGCAAGGCCACGCCTAAAACGATTCTCCCAACTCCTTGTCTATTTATGACTCTCGACCAACACTGGCTGGAATTGTGGCGCAGTGGTTAGCGCACTGCACCGTACGTAGCCAGACGTGCTGATTGGACGTGGGGGGGGACAACAAAATGAACACAAAAAGCAGTTCTTAGGAAATTACTTTTCAATCTAGATGACGGAAGGAAGAGCGTTCCAGACGGCCGCAGCGCATCTGAAAGTACCGCGCAATGCGGTGACCACCGTGTTTGTTCGATGGCTGGCAGCCAAAAGCCGCTCCTGCTGCGAGGATGACGACCGAAGTTCGTGGGATAGACCAGCCGCTTGAGTTTAATTCCTAGCCAAGGCCAACATCAGTGGTGAGTGATGTACGAACTGGTTCCTGGGGGGGGCATACCCTGCCCCCCATCCGCTTTATCACCCAGGACTAACTATCGTGGTGAAGTATGGTCAAACAACCCCTCTCCTCATAATCCAACGCTGCACGGGGGGGGGGGGATGCCTTCATCAGGCATTATATAATTATAAAAGGGCTGCAAGTAACTGTACACTGGATGAATGTGACGCCCACGTTAGTTTGGACACCTCGCTTGAATCGGCTGCCGCACGGATTGGATTGCATCCCCCCCCCCCCACCCCCGTGCGACGATTCCAATGAACCGGACCAAAACCGAGCGACGCACTCGGGGTTTTCGCACAACAATCCTCGCCGGCACGCCAAGTAACACGAGACCAGACTTCTTTTTTTTTATGGTCACATCCCGCCCCCCTCCCCGCCACCCAACCACGCTGCCTCCCCCCTTACCTCCAGTGACCACTCGCGGTGCCCAAAGAACCCAACACCCGCGGGGGATATTTTAAGTAAACGGGCACCGCTCGGCTTGCCTATTTTGGGTCCGCGGCGAGCGGCTCACGGGGGACAGATAACGCCCCAGGCGAGGCGGTGGCAGAGACGTTGGCAGCGGCGTCACCCCACAGACCTTGAAGCACCTCTTCCACATGCCCTCCCACCCGCCACCTCCACCACCCTGCCTGCACAATTCCCGCCACCGTAATTGCACGTCCCGGACAAACGTAGCGCTTGTCAATTCCGCGCGGGCCTTGTTGAGTTTTCCCGCGTCTGGGCTGGAGCGGTGGGGTCTAGCGGTCAGCGTGCTTCGCCACAAACCCGGCCCACCCGAGTTCAATCCCTGACCACGGCTCACATCAGCTATGCCACCCCTCCGTGTACCATCCCGGCCTTCGTAGTTGCTCGCTTATCAGTCCGTGTTGGCTCCTGGGGGGATTTTCGTGTGCGAGTGCGAGCACCTATGAAAGAATGGCACGGCACACGACGGGGCCATCATCCTCAACCGTAATCCACTGCTGGATGAAGGCCTCCCCACGTTGTCGCTGTCCCTCACCGTCCCAGGATGAAACAATCCGTCGAGTGCCTGCGCACGAGCTAATCTCATCGCTCCGTCTCCGCGTCGTGCGTCCTGCACCGGGCGCTTTCCCTCCTTTGGCTGCCACTCCATCCTTAGTCTCGCCCCACCCAAACTGTCCACCCACCACTACGAGCGACACATCCTGTCCAAGGCGCCCCCCCCCTCCTCCCACCCGCTAACCACTCTCATCGGTCGATACGGACATCTCAAATTTTGCGTGCGTGTTTTGAATCTGCGCGCGCGTGCGCGCTGACGCACGCCTGCAAGTGCGTCGAACGTTCTCCTCGCCGCTACCGCACATAGCGAAGCGTGCGAAACTCGTTGCTTGACGCTACCGTGATCTCAACACCCGACACGACGCGTCGGGGGCTCCACGGGGGGAGGACGACGAGCCGGCGAGCAGAGAGCGCTGCGAAGCCGCCGTTGCACGCACGCAGACGCCAGCAAACCCTCCCGCTCCCGTCCTGGGGCCCGCACGGCCACTCGTGGCAGGGAAATTCCTCCGAAAAATTCCTGGGAGCCGCCCACTGGCCACCCCAACCCCCCACACCCGGCCCCTTTCGCCGGCTCCTTTAAGTAGAAGAAGAACGGGGAAAGAAAAAAGAAATACAATTTAAATAAATAAAACATGGCACAGCTGCGATTTTGGCTCCGTGTTTGAAGTTGAGACCAGTTCTCTCGTATGGAGTGGGGGGGAAATGTTACAAAGCTCAGCGCCCTAAACCAGAATATGGACACGTATACAGCGATGCGATTGATGTTGTGTATTTAAACCAGGTGGGAGCCCGATGAGATCACACGTGTGTCTTTATTTTTTTTTAGGGAGACCTCACGGGTCCAGGAATTCATCTCCCACAGGCACTCTACGGGAAGTGGCGGAGATTCAACATTTTTATGGTGAGGATCCATCTCCTCTTCGAACACCCCCCCCCCCCCAAAAAAAAATCTGCCCTCCCCCCACTCCACTGAATTTTCTCACAGTGATGCAGTCCCATCAGGTGGACCTCACTTTATTAATTCCAGATGCTGGTAGTTTCATTGGGCAGACTTTAATATTAAAGTAGCGTCGGTGGTTCAAATTTTGCTAAATGGTTCGTCAGTCCACCATGCGGAGTGCGTGGCAAGGGTAATTGACAAGAGCGCGAGCGAACATAACGCATCACCACTCTGCGTCTTTTCATCGAACGGATAACCGCCGGGATCCGTTGGCTCGGAGCCTGCGCCCAACTTCCAGGGCGCGGCAACGCCCTCCGGCTCGGGGAAAACTTTGACCCCACCGACGGCCTAAATTCCAGCAGAGGCCAACGCGCCCCTCTCTCGTCAAGGCAATGGAGCGGCGGTGGCCAAAACCTTTCCCTTGGAAGGGAAGGGGGCTGCAGCCGGCTCACCAGCTCGTACACATGCACTCACACGCGCGCACACACGCGCGCACACACACACGCGCGCGCGCACACTCACACGCGCGCGCGCACACTCACACTCACGCGCACGCACTCACACACACGCACGCACGCACGCCAGCTTGGGCGTTAGCGTGGCGCCCAGTGGCGCGGGAATATTCACGGCGCGGTGTAACGCCACCGCCAATGCCGCGTAGTGCGACGGGGACAGCCGCTGCCGGGTATTTTCAGTTGCCAGATCGATGATGCCCCCCCCCCCCCCCCTTGTTTGGGGTTTTGTTTCCAGTGACTCGAGGCCTCGCTCGAGCCGTTGCTGGAAAGGGGGGGGGGGGGGGGGGGGGGGGTCGAGTGGCTCGGGGGGGGGGAGTAATGTGTCGTAGCCGCCAAGCTGCCGCCGCTGAGAACCTGGGTGCTAATCCAGGTTTCGACCGTGGGCAGTAAGACTTGCGGAGTGCTGCGAGTTCACGGTCGGCAGTGGCTGGGCAAACAACAAAAATCGTTAAAAACTTTTGGGGGGGGTCTGCATAAAATAACTTTTACGATCCTCGAATACGCGTGGATCCGAAACGCGGGCATGGACAAAACCTGCAATGACCAGCGTGGTGAAGTTATCAGTGGGGTAAACAACCCCCTACGGCCAACACGACGATGGGAAGCCCTTCATCCAGCAGTGGATTGACATAAGGGCTGTCGGTTACACAAGCACGCTTATCCGGGTCGGGCTTCAGGAGTTGAATCAGGCGGTCGAACACTCGGCAAACATCGCCGGATTCAACGTGTGGAGACGCCCAGTAGCAAGTGTCGTAGTGGCATCAGCTTGAGAGAAGCAACGCTCAACACGTGGCACGACCCGGCAAACCCCCCCCCCTCCGGCAAACCCAACTCAGCAAACCCAACCCCGGCAAACCCGACCCGGCAAACCCAACCCGGCAAACCCTGCCAGGCATAACGTCCGCTGTCGGTGCAAGTTACAGTAGTTGTTACATCTGTACTTGCTGCTACACGGCACAAGATGCTATACAAAGAGTCGAGAAAAGGTGGGGGGTGGGTAGCGGGGTGGATTCCCATATTTTGGGAGCAAGTCACAGAGGAAGGATTATTTTCAGATGGGAAGAGGATCGGTGTGGGGGGGGGAAGAAGACACTTCATAGAGAGCGATGCAGTCATAGAGAGAGCAGGAAAGGAAGGAGCTATTGAGCCTGGTGATGCACAGAGAGGAAGGCACGTGACATTGCAGAAGGCCACCTAAGCAGTTACACAAACTCCCGACGAGTCGGCAAACACAACGACGTGCGGCCCTTTTTGTCCGTCCAGTCACGGACGAAGGCCTCCCCCAACGCAGCTGCCGCACCCGCGCCGGGCTGCCCATCTGTACTTGGCCGCGACGCTCGGTGTGCAATAGGCGATCGCAAACGGCGCCCACCGGGAGCGGTGCTGAAGGTCGTGCGGATTCTTTCGCTGTAGTCCCACGAGCCCAGACCAGGTATCCCACTCGTTGGTACCCCCCGCCCCGC
The DNA here is from genome assembly GCA_014621495.2 of Entosphenus tridentatus. Taxonomy (NCBI): domain Eukaryota; kingdom Metazoa; phylum Chordata; class Hyperoartia; order Petromyzontiformes; family Petromyzontidae; genus Entosphenus; species Entosphenus tridentatus. Next base: position 4,487,470 of record CM025643.2, on the reverse strand, counting down.
CCCGCCCAGAGGTGCCATTACTTGACCGGTTCCAATTGATTTACGCAGGCCACTGATAGCAGTGAATTATGCGGTAACCACGCGAAGTGAGCGGGGTTTTATCATGAACACAACATCGCACCTCATAGGCCGTGTAAAACAACCGCCGCAGGATTTTATTTCTGCCGTGGCCCACGGAGCACTTGGCGACGCGTGTTGACCCGTTAACGCGCGCGCCCCTCCACGTGGGCAAGAACAGCTGCCACTCGTGGCCGCGCGCGTCCGGGTACGGAGGGTCCGGCAGCGGAGAGAGACGCACTCCACAAACGACACCGAACACGCTGCGGCCGCGAAGCCGCTGGGGCTGCCGCCGCCGCCGCCTCGCCAATGTCTGACCGAGTCGCATCAGGACATTGACGAGGGCTTCCACGTCCCGGTTTCGGAGGGGACGACAATGCACCGCCGTCATATTTCTGTCCCTCCACGTGATAAATACAAGTGTTTTTTTGTATCTAAAAGGAACATTTTTTATTACACTTCCTATCAACCGTAAGACCCTCTGAGAAGTGCGTAATCTGACCAAGTTTAATACAAGCAAACCCTGGACCGCTTTTGACATCTCTATCATCGTCGTCATCACTCTTTGCATAAAACCTAACTTTAAGCTCAACTAAAACTTGATTTGGAACTTTCGTGACTGCAGGGATTACTCTTTGGACGTAGAAATATTTTTTTTTCTTTCTAAGTTTAGTTTAGAAAACTAAACGAAACAATATATTTTTTTTACCACATAAGGCCCACTGACCTGGCTATCGTAAATGATAGCTCAACAAAGTGGCTCATCATGTGGACATTCATAGTCAAATACTTACATTGATGTGGAGTACTTTGGGTCAAAACCAGTCCAGAGTTTGGTTGTTTTAACAAATACCCACTGGATAAGCATCATCATCGTCGTCATCATCATCAACAGCCATGATCTATCCACTGCTGGGTGAAGGCCTCCCTCCCAATGTCATCACATCTTTCACGGTCTCACGTTGCAGCAATCGATTTGGATCTCATGAACGAGCTGAATTGATCGCTCCATCTCTGCCGTGGGTGCTAGCGAGCTAGCGGGAGGCTGAGCGAGTGAATGAGCGGGAGGGTGAGCGAGTGAATGAGCGGGAGG